>JANRGW010003350.1:0-51070 GCA_024733675.1 Psilopsiagon aymara
CGCGGCGCCTCGCCGGGCGGGCGGGAGGTGTGGAGCCGGGATGAGGGAGGTATGAAGGGATGTGGCGGGGCCGTTGGAGCCCCGGGATGGCCGGCAAGCATCCATTGCTCCGAAGTTTTCCTTGAGAGAACAGAAATGCCCCCTCCCGCCCGAACCTCGGGCATCGGAGTGTGTTTGTCAAGCAGAAATTGCGAAATTATTGATGTGCAGGAAGTTGGTGGTAGAGGGCTCTTCTGGAAACAGTCATTAATGCTTCTGTTTCTTTGTGTAGCGTGTGTGTGAGAAGAGAGAGAGAGGCTGGTGACTTTATTTTGGTGGTTAGGAAGTGCTGACTAAAAATGCCTATGCATTCAGTAACGTGGGAAACTGAAGGATGAGCTGGGGAGGAGAGGCCGGGGAGGAAAACAGATAGCGTGGTGCGGCTCGGCTCGGGAGGACTTCAAAGCGAGTAGGAGAAACAGGATGTGCAGTGGCTTCCTGAAGGGGTATCGAAATACATTCATACAATTCAGATGCAACCCATTTATTTCCTTTCTCACACAGCCGATCGACTTTTTTGAGAATGAAGTGAGGCATCTTGAATTGGGCATGGTGCTGTGATTGAGAACTGGTTGTGAAAATCTGATGATTATGTTTGGTGGAGGAATGGAGTCATGATCACTTAAACATCATCATGCAGTATAGACTTGAATATGTCTTCAGTAAATAGAAGACTAGGTCATGAGAACAGGAGGCGTAAGATATAGCTGGAGGTGCTCTCCATAGCCATAGAATTATTGCTGGCTGAGTAGACAAGGCTAAGCATATGGAGATCTTGTGTTGTTAGCAATTATCACAGATACAGTATGTCAGCTTACTGTTAGAGAAGGGATACAGTTAATTTTGGGGCTGAGGCGTTAATTCCTGAAGCTAATTTAACACCATTCGGCTCCCTAACTTTTATCACAAGTTTGTTGGGTATTTTTCAACACTGGCGTGCACAATATTCCAGTAGTTCTGCATTTTGTGATACTTGAACCCAATAAAAAGTTTTCCATTAAACATTAAAAAACAAAATCCAAAATGTCTTGAGGCTTAAGTTCAAAATAGTTTTATTGTCCCGTTTAAGTGGTCTGTATTGTGTCTGAAGTTGTATCATAACTTCAAATGTTTGGTTACCTGGCAAAAGTAATGGTAAACCAAGGGCTACAACCTCCTTCCTCGGGAATGCATGAAAGGTTGTTTGCCAAAAGATGGACCTGTAAGAACTGCAGGAGCCTGTTTGGAAATTGAGTGGAAGTAATAGCTGCAATAAAAGATGTGTCTTGAAACTGTGAAAATTGCTTTGTACACCTATTTGTTTCTTTTGACAGAACACAACCACTGTTTACAAAAAAAAGATGCAAGTTAAATATGCTGTGGAAGTTTGTGACCCCTCCAATCCCTAGATGCTCTTTTGGCTTCTTTGCACAGCTAATAGTGTTTAAGTTTCCCTTTTTGCTCATATTTTACTAAAGCATTTTTTTAGGAGAAAGCACTCTGAATGGGCAATATAAATAAATGTAATAATGTAATCCCTTTAGATCTGGAGGTATTAGGAGTAGCAGACCTCACTTGGAAAGTTGATGCTCCTAGTCTGTAAGAATTCCTTGTAACATGTGTCTTAAAAGAGGGAATACATTTTGGTTCTAAAGCTTTGCTTCCATTTAAACTACTACAAGACTTTTGACACTGACAATTTTATACATGTTGCATTACAGAGTGGTAGTTTTTAACCAAGTAATGTCAGTTCTGTAATTCTACATGTATAGAAAACACCATCTGCAGTAAGTTCTTTTTTATAGTGTTGTTTTACAATACACAAATAGATGACTTAATATAAAGTTAGGGATATTATACAGGTCATCACAACAGATATAAAATTGAGGCATATACTTAAAGGTGGTGAAAAAAGAGAGCAGGGACATTTTTGCAATCCCTGGCACTCTGTTTTATGGAACACCAGTGTTTGCAGCCAGTCTCCTTCCTCCAGTTTTCAAGCAAGAGGTAAGATGAACTGGTCTTAACAGTTTAAGACGGTATAATTCAATATTTTTTTAAACATGGTATTACACTTTAGCAGGTTTCCACCAGAAATCCACTGAAGGTCTGTTTGTAATATATAACAACTCTCTTGTATTGGTGGCTCTACATTTTGCATCATAGTAATGACAGAAGCACTTTATAAAGGTGCGTCGATATCATGTAGTTTTAGGCATAGCTTATAGTGTAGTGCTTTAAACTGTAATTATCGTATGTTTTCATTTCATGATATCCAGTAGTACAATTTTAGGTGGTAGGTGATGTTAGTTGCTTTGATTTTTGGTGTGTTAACTGAAACCTTTCTTAATGGAGCACTTTGAAAATGTCTCTTGTGTCCTAGAACTCATTTGGCAAAATTAGGATGTGTTCCTTTTCACACTTTTGCGCTGAGTTGTTGCTGCTACTTGGTTCTCTCTGATTATGCTGCATTCCTGGAGTGGGTTTAATTGTTGCTGTATAATGTTTAGTCCTGTGAAGTTAATACTTTGTGTGCATAAACATCTTCTAAATGTCTTTGTTCTGGGTACCTATCAGAGGTATACATTTTCTAATATGCTTCTCATGCTTCTTACCTTTTCCCTTTGCATCCTTTGGACAGTGAAACTTGTATTCAGAATTGCATACTTGATGAATGCACTGAAAATCTAAACATTCCAGCAGTTGTCTGGTGTTGTTCATGCTTCATTTTTATGCAGCCATTGTAGCTGTAGGTTTTTGAGAAAAAGTAACCAAAGTGTAACCAAAGACTTGTGTGTGATATCTGAGAGTTGCTTCCCCTCTCTTTTTTTGACTTTTCAGTAAATGATGTTGGAAGAGTTGGAGCACTGTATAGCTGAGAAGTCTCCCACAATCACAGATATCAAGAGGTGTTTGGAAAGATGTGAAATCTCCTGATCTGTACTTCACCTGATAAGTGCTCTGAGGTTATTTTTAACTCAACTGTGGGAATCATCCCCCCCACCTCTCAAAAACATCAATATATTTGTCCATGCCTAAAGTTAACCACTTGGGCTACAAAATAAAGGTTTTTATCTCATTAGAAAGCTGAAACTTCTATTTCTACTATTTCCTTGGGTGGAAAGTTTCTTTTAATACTGGGAGATTTCAGTGTAGTAGACTTAAAAATTGTGAATTATGTAGGAATATTTAATTTTGACTCTTTTAAGAAAACATGAGATGACAATAAGTATCATTTCCTTTCAAAGTCCAGTGTACATTGCCGATTAAGTAATGTTATATCTTGAATATTTTATGTTAAAAATAGGTTGGTGAAGCTACAGAGTGTTAACTAAAAATAAGGATTCTTATCGGGAACAACTGACATACAGTTCATGCTTGTTAATTGCAAACTACAGTATATCAGAAGCTCTCTGGGGATTACTAGCCTCTTTCATGAATTTATTTTTGTGTTTTCTTTCATAGGTTTATTAAAATAGCTGTCTTTTTATATTTGTTTTCTTAAGGCAATGTTCTGTCATTGATGCTATTCTTGGTTCTTCTGCAGTATCTCACTTGAGGGTAATTTTGAGTTTAGTCTCTTTTTGGAGTCTAGTGGCATTAAAAACTGGTTCTGTTCATGACTCTCCATCTGTCAATGTTAAGCATGGTATTTAAGAAGTAATATGTGTACTTCCTCCTCTCCCACACCCAAGCTGATGAAAAGCTCATTGATGCTTCTGAGAGCATAAGTTTTAACTGTGGAAGATACTGAAGTGTCTGTTAACGCTTTTTGTCACTGTACATATCTCTGACCTGGAGAACATCATGCATGACGTTCTGTCTCTCTTTCTGTTAAACTGTCACATTCACAGCTCTGATACCATTGTGGTAGCCTTTCCGGTACCAGACATTACTTACTTAATTTTCAAGGTAATAATAATCTATTTAGCAAAGGGGGAGAAAATGAAGTTCTGGGTTTACATGTTAACAGGATAGACAATAAAGCTTATTCCACAGTTCTTCATATCTGCAGTTTTTTAATAAGAATCTTGCATACGACACTTCACGTTTAGCTTCAAGCTGTGGTCTTTGAAAGTTGAAGGAATACATTATTCAGACATGACAAGTAATTTAAACTCAATACTTCGATGTAGTCTTCATCCTACTACTTTTAATACCTTATGTAAAGTTTAGATTCCCATTTCACTGAGAAAGGTGTTTCTACTAGCAGGTAAGACTGAATGCTACTGTAAAAGGTCCTGGTTAAGACCTAATAGAGAACACAGTTCTGATTGCCTGTGTTCAAGATAACAAAGTGCAACAAGGACAGAGAATGGCTACTCAGTGATTAGGAGCCTCTCATGAGAGAGTGCCAGGAAAAGCTTGTCTTGTTTGTTTTAGCAGAATAAACGGTGAAGAGGGTCTGTCTGCTGTCTTCAGAGAAATTCAGAGGGGAAGGAAACACCCGGGGTGGGGGTGGGGAATAACTGTTTAAGCTAAAGGATAGTATTGCCATAAATATAGGTGTCTGTGACTTTCAGGTTTTGGAAGAGCTTTTCAATTTGCTCACTGGGATCTGGTCTTGCTGTATCTACTCAGAAGTAACCATTTCCAGAAAGGGCTGCCTGATGTCTGGCATGTGTTATTACAATGGTCTGGACTCAGTACCCAGCAAATCTTTGTACTCCTGTGTTGACAATCATCCTGTCTCATTAGAAACTTTCTTTTCTACTTTTTCTTATGTTGCATTTAGTCAGTGAGTGATTTTTTTTTATTTTTTCCCCTTCCTTCTACTATGAAATAAAGATTTTATGGGTAAGTTCTTATTAATCATCTTCCTTCAGCCAAAGTATTTGCAGAGAAAATACCAAGTGAACAATAGCTTAGCCAGATCATGTCTTGGTATTATGACCTAATGCTGTATCACCTCAGGCTGCAAGCTTCTTGGATTTAGCAAGCTACGCAGGGTCAAGCCCAAGATGAGACCTCTCAAGGGAAAGTGCAGGTGCTGCAGGAAGTGGTGTTCGTGAGTCAGTGTGCTGTCCTCTTCCTGTCAACTCTCCTTCCACGTGAGACTGGGTGTAGCAATTTCTATACACTGTTGATTCTTAGGAATTGAAATGGGAAAGTTAATTTTGAGCACACTAAAGTTCTTGTGGCTAATACTTTGTGGGTTTCCCCTCCCCCAAATATTTACAGTAATTTTTTTATTTACAGATGATGCCAAACACTTGGTACCCAACAAAATGAGAGACTTTTTCTGTACCATAAACTTGGACCAAGAAGAAGTTTTCCGTACACAAGTAGTTGAAAAATCTTTAAGGTAAGAGTAATTTTTAAATAGAGACGATAAGCAAGGCTGCGTCAGTTCAGAATGAAAACAAGATATGTATCAACATGCATGTGCTTTTGCTTGTACCATGAAAGAATGAGAGCTGACTTGTGGCAACTACTCAGAAATGTTACAGCAAGTGTAAATCATGACAGCAGTTGAAAGGAGACAGAACTGAGGCTTGTGAGTAGTACAGTGCTTTTACAATGAAGCATGCTAAAACTCATTTCACTACTACTGTATTCTGTTCTGCTGAGCAGCTTAACATTCTTTTTCTTGCCAGGTTGTTTTCAAGGGAAAGGTACTCATTTGCTCTTCATGCCATTTCCTACTTCTGACGTGTAGTTGGTCTGCATTGGTGGAATTCTGCTTCTAGTGTCTGTCTTGTAAAACCTGTTTCTAGAATAAAGGAACCAGATCTTTTCCATGAATTACAGTTGTGTGTGCTGTGGGATGTCCCTCTGAATAGGCCATTCTCTTCTGAAATTCTTGTCTTGGAAACTGTAACCAGTACTGACACAGAATGGCTTGCTTTGTCTTCCTGAGCTACACTTAGCTGTAGGTTCTGCTACTTGCCTTACAAGTGATCAAAGAAGTCATAACATCGCTGCAGTGCGTGCTTTCATGTCTCGGAATTCTTCAGTTCGCTGGTGCACTGAAGCATTGTTGCAACTGCATTGTTCAGAATATCTGTGTAACAGTTTCAGTTATTGAGAGGAGACATTAAAGCTTCCTCTTTAAATCCAGAAAACCTGTTCAAACTCTTAAAAAGTTTTCCTGTTTCCAGTGGTTTTCTTAGTGTTTGTTCTTTGAGCTTTCTCACTAGGTGTTTCCAGGTGAGGAGCAGCATACTGCGCATGGGGCAAATTCAAATAGGGAATTTTACTTTTTCAAAATGTTTTAAATGCCTCCTTAGGCTTCCGTATGAAAAGCAAGCGCCGTGTACCTGCAATCAGGAACAACTACTTTGCTCATACTCTCAATTTGTAATTGCTATAGTCAGATCCAGATTTTCAAAAGCTAACTGACTGCAGACGAGACTGAGTTTGTTTGGTAATCAACTGAGTAGTCCTTCAGAGAAAAATGTTAAAAAGACTGTATTGATAAAGCAGATACTTAAAATTTCCCCTTTGAATAGACAGTAGTGGGATGGGTAGAAGGGAACCCAGTGTATCATTTAAAAAGGACTTTGCTATCAGATTTTTGACATGTTAATAATTGAAACACTAGAAGTTACTACTGTGCTTAGGCACAAGACCTGTTACATGTAATGTTTATTCAGTGTTTATGCAGACATTATTATGTTCTGTTTGATTTGTATACTTAAAAATCTGATAATAAAAGAAGTATCAGTTGCATAGTAAAACATTTCATATCATATTGATATTTGATTTGACATCGAAACTTTTAAAAATAGTACTGAAGTTTTAACTGAAACTTGATTAAATGAAAACAATGCCATTAATGCTTTCCAGAGGAAGAAGAATCTCACTGTAACAAAGCAACAGTTTTGGGGGGGATTTCTCAAGTGACTCACACACCTCAGTCTCAAATTGAAAATTTTTTAGGTGGTATGAAATTAATATTTCTAAGTTGAAAACATTTTTTTAGGAGTCAGAAGTCAGTGTTCTGGATGACTCCTTGCCTGTAGGTGCCATGCTATCTTCACTCACTGCATAGGGAGCTGCATCCTCTGAATTATGTCTCCATTAAGTTAGATTCACACGCATGCATAGTGTTCCATACAAACCGATGATATGTAATGTAATAAGATAAATCATGCTCTATTAGCAGCAACCAGATTGGGTGCTTACGTTTGATTACTAGTGTGTATGCTATTATGAAGGTTGGCACTTGTTCCAGAAACTTATTATATATTACAGATTATACTATCTTGTTGCTTATTAATGTGTTCAACTGCAATATTGTACTAACCTACAGGTACCGGAGGGGAAGATGAAAGCTCTAATCTCTTATTAGTTTGAGAACTTGATAAATTGCTTTTCAGCAAGATATAATACAGTATAATTTTAGTCATAAATACAATTTTGAACTTAATTGTTTTGTTTTATGTTATTTGTTTGCATTTTCTTACATAGTTCACAGTCTGTTTTTGTCACTGCATTCTGGGTTGCAAATTTTTACTAGCTGTAATCTAAATTGTATCCTATGAATATCCATTAGTTAAACATCTGTGGAAGTAATTATCACTAGAATTAGAATGATGTCTGACTACAGTGACTTAAAACTAATAATGAAATGTATTTTTTAAATGTGCAAGTAGGATTTGGCTTCCATCAGCAGTGGGACTATTGTTTGAGTGCAGATGTGAAGCAAATGACTTATCAAAGTTAGAAAAACATGAATTAATACTGAAGTGAAAGAAGGATATTTTGACTAATGACTCAAGAAGTGTTTCCTGACACAGTGTGGGATTTCTGTGGGTTCTGAAGAAAGCAATTTTTTTTTTTTACCCTTGGAAAATTGTAAGAACAGCCACGAGGCTCCTGAAATTTCCATTGTCAAATATGAGGAACTGGGGAGGGGCTGTGGTGTATGTGTTCCATTTTTTCATTATAATTATTTAAACTAAATTCAGTTTCTTTTTTTTCCCAAACTGAACTTTGTATGAAAGCAAGGTCATAGCAAAATTCTTTTGTTGCATTTATCAAATGACAGATCTAGGAGCATTGTTCAGTTTCTGTCATAGAAGTGCCAGTTTAACAAGGAAAGGAAGAACAAAAAGTATGTCACACATTTAAATTTAATCTCCTGTATTACTGTAATCCAGTTCTTCCTGAATGACTGTCTGGTTTTCCTTTGAATTAGCACTATCTTCTAATTTTGTGTCCGTCACAGTCTTTAAAGTTCTTGCATCAAAGTCACAAACGAAAGTACTAAACTGACTGAATCCCTGAGGAACAGGTTAGGTAGGTTCTCCATTTTAATTATTCCTCATTGGTATAACATATTATACCACTTCATCCAGTTCTGTATCCACCTTAGAATTTCTTTATAAATTGTTTGTATTCTCCACCTTAAATTTTCTCTCTATGCCTGGTATTTGGTAAAGAATAATCAACAACTGATTCGTAAGGCAGTGGTGTTAATCTAGATAAGGAAAAATGTGTCAATGTGAATAAAACAATGCATTACATTCTGGTTATGCTTGTGCTGCTGACCCTTGTTGCCAGTCTGAGACTTCATGTGATGTTGAGGTTAAAATGATTGCTAGTGGCTGATCACTCTTTCGGGGGGGGGGGGGATGGATGATGATGGAATGTAGTGGTGAAGTTAGTTCACTTTAGCCATAGGATCTAGCTGCTAAATAGGTTTTTGGAAGTCTCTGCTAGTAGTCTCGAACCCAGACTATTTATCTGATTATAACAGGATGCACAGATTTACATAGCTACAAGAATAATAGAGACTTAACACTGAGCAATACACAATTGCTGATGTAGGTTGTAGTCTAGTGTTACTCTTAGGATGTCTGAGGGGCTGAATTAGTTTCTCCTTGGTGCCAGTGCCAGCTAGTTCACCCACAGTTTACTCTTCTTGCTGTAGTATCTCTTTACACTGGTGCAACAGATAGTGTAGCTATTAGAGGACCCATATCACAGAATTGACCTAAGTTTAAAATAATCCTTTGTTTCATCTTTTTTGGTCAAGTTCTTGTGTCAGTGCAATAAAAATTGAGTGGCAAAGGTAATAAGGAAGTTGAGGCTGCTTCGGGCTGCACTGCTGCTAAAGGTATCACTCATGAATTTATACCTTTAGTGCTGGTGCTGGCAAGAACCCGGCTCTTGAAATCAAAGCTGAGTTTGTCAGCTTTGAAATAATAATAATAAAAAAAGTGGGGAGCTGAAAAACCACAATCAAATTTTTTAACTGAGAATTCTTGAATTATTTCACAGTGTAGTACAAAGGCTGAATTTTCTGATTTGAAACCTAAGGAAAAAGGGTTTCAAAGGAACAATTTCACTTGTGAAATTCCTCATAATGAATTCCTGCAGTTAAACTTCCTGTTTCTCAAAATCAGTTCCAGAAATTTGGAATACCAGATTTTTCACCTGTGTCCTTTTCCACTTTTAAAACTAGTTATCAGCTCCTCTCTTATTTTTAGCTTATTACCATTGGTCCTTAAGCATTTGGTGCTTTTTCTGTAATTGTTTGGAGGGAAGACATTAGGGATATCTTATTTGTCCTGATATCCTTTTAGGTAGGCAATAATATGAACTGATTGTTCCAAACATAAGCATGTTTGTATTAGTTTAATAAAGTATTAAAACAATACAGTGTCAGAAAGGGAATTTACTGGGACACAAAAAAAACCCAAACCCCTAATCTGTTTCTGGGTTTGGTAGATCTGTCATCACGGTACTTTTCTGTAGAAAGAAAGTGGTGCTTAAAATTAGTTTTGTGAAGCTGAACACCTTTTCCTGATGGTGTTAATGCATTGTAATTGAAAGTATATTAAGTCTTTCAGAGTCCAGTACTTCCAAAATAACATTGGTGTGTCTTTTGTGGATGCGCTTAGTTTTTAGAATTCACAGCATGCAGTCACAGAAATAACTGTGATTTTGTTTGAAATGCAGCATTCTGACTACTGCCTATGAGCACATCAATAAGTATTCCTTAAGGTTAATGAAAAATGAATTCCTTGAGTGAAGATACTAACCCATTGTGTGAAATATGTCTAACATAGATGTATTTCTGGGTCTAAAAAAAATCCAGAGTCTTTTTTTATGTAAAGGGCTATGCAGATGGAGATGAATATTCATTTTTTTCCACTTTTCTGTTTTATAGTTCCTATTGCTTCTTTTTACAGGTCTGAATCTTTGGGCATCAAATTTGACATTAGCAAATGTTAGTGAAGTAATTAATAGATCATGTTTCAAAGTAATTTGATCATGTATTGAATGGAAAGGAAACCTAAAACTTGTGAGGGTCTCAGGGAGTCATTTGGGGTGGTAGAGAACCAAATAAAATAATTTCAAGACAGAAAAACAGAATTGAAATTTCAGAGGGAATGGCACTTTCTTTGTATGTGCTCTGTGCTCCGATTTTTTTTTTTTTCCCTCTTCCCCAACTTTTTTTCCCTCTGTTTTGAATATATGGAAGGCATTCTCAGGAAGTTTTAACTTGTGGTGTTATTTTATGTTATTGTAATGAAATGGTTGTGAGTGGCTTTGATGGTAGGTAAGTATACTGCTGAAGGCCAGGGTCTGGGATTACAGTAAAAATGCAGCAGTTTTATGTTCGTCTTCCATGTATATTGTATGAAGTGCTTTTTATTTTAACTTTCAGTCTTTCTTTTCAGCCCATATTTTGGGGAAGAGTTTTACTTTGAGATTCCAAGAACATTCCAGTGGTTGTCCTTCTACATTTATGATAAAAGTGTTTTACAAAAAGACCTTCGTATAGGTAAGTTCTGGAATACTGCCTACATATCTTATAACACTTCCTTATTTTCAGTATCATTATCTTATAGTATTAAGGATAAAATTATTGAAGTGATGCATTTTTCAAAATACAGTTTATGGTACTCTTAAACTAAATGTTCCTTTAAAGTTTGAAAAGCAGGATTTTTTTTGTTTCTTTGCTTTATTCTGTTATACTGAAATGCACTTATTTTTTTTTTAGGCTAATGAGACATTTTATATTCTTAAAATTATACCCTCAATACATTTTTTAAAGATTTTTTTTTCTTCTGTTTCAGTGAAATATTTGCATGATTGTCACTACCTGTAGGACTTTAGAGAGTAAATTGTGGAATAATTTCACAGTAATTGCAATTGTGGAGAAATTTTATTTATAGATTTTACGTTTATTCTCTCAGTGCAACCTGACTTACAAAGAATTTTGCAGCAACTTATGTAGCTTAGGTGAAAAATTACGGGATGTGGTTTTCCCCTCTTCCCCCCGTCCCAGCATAATGGGTCTGTTGCAGCTGCTGTTTGGATATTGTTGCAGTTAAGGTCTAACAGTCTGCTGTGGAAGTAGTGTTCATATTACTTGAATTGAGGAAGGAAATAATTTGCACCAGGATGCCAGATAATTTAGTATAATGATAGCTTTCCAAATAGCAATCAGAAGCGTATAAGGCATCTACTTCCAGTTTTGTAGTTAAACATTCTTCAACACAATTACTGTTCTCTCAAATCTTCATTGTGTTATTTCCAGCTACAAGCATGCTCTTTATTTTACCTAATCTTGTTGTTAGTGATGTCCAAGATAACACATGGTAATTACCTTAATTGGGCTTTATATAAAATATTTTTATGCTTTACTTATGCTTCATGTTCCTTGCTTCCTTAAGCTTTTCATGGAGAATTGTAAGCTTAAAAAAGTTTAGAAGAGTTGTACAAAAAAGTCAGACTTCAAATCCATTTAAATATTTGTCCTATTCAGGTGAAGGTGATATTTATGTTTATCTCTCCTTGCTCCCCTCCTCTAGGAAAGGTGTCAATCAAAAAAGAAGATTTATGCAAATACACAGGAAAAGAGAATTGGTTTATGCTTCAACCTGTTGATTCTAATTCAGAAGTTCAGGTAGCTATTAAATCACACATTTATATTTTAAAAAAATTAGAGAAGTGCATATAATGGTAAAAGTTTCTTGTGAGCTGTAGCAGATAGATGTTAGCATCTGTGTAATTCTTATGAGACAGTTGTGTTTTTCAGCTTGATTAGGGAATGATGCGTATTCTACACTTCTAAACTGGCTGTATTGTTCCTTATGATACTTAAAACTGGCAGAAGACTTGAAGCAACTGTTGAGGAAATGTCATAACAGTATTTTGATGTCTAAAATCTCTGCAAGAGGAGCTATTTACTTGAGACAGGTGAATGATTTAGGAAACTACTGACTCTTTTGGCGGTTGTTAGTCAGTTTGTGTTATCTGAAATAATGACAGATTATATGACTTAGAATGCTTAAGGTTACCAAAAATGGAGGTATTTGTGCTGTGCTCATTTTATTTTGAAATACGTTCTGCATTCAGTATCAAATAACTTGCACTTGGGAGTTTTAATTTGGTCTGTGGCTCAAGTTCTTCTGACAGGATTGTTCCAATAATACATAAAAGTGAGATGGCTCTAGAAGTTGCAGCAATTCTTATTGATTTGAGGAAGAAAACAACACAATATTATTGAGACTCTCTCTGAATATTCTAGAAAGTCCATTCCACATATAAACTGGAATGCAATTCCTGCTTTGACTTAAATATTGTCGTGCTTGTTGTGGTTTTTTTTCTGTCATAAAAATGTATTGAATGATAGATGACTTTGTCATAATACTATGCAAGTATGCATGAAAATTCAATTATAATACTCCATTAATAGAATTAAGCTATTTCTTCCTTAGTAGAAATAAGTTTTTTGTATTCCATGGCTTTGTAGCTCTAGTGGAAGGTAAACTCATACTTTTCTGTGGCTGTGACATGTGTAAGACACCCTGCTGCATGACAGTTCTATTCTTTTCTGATAATGTGTGTGGTCCTCGTGTTATCCTTCTTTGACTTAGGATGTTTGGGTGGGTTTCTGCTCTGTCCTGCTTCCTTTTTCAATTAAATTTGTAACAGCAGAGCTGAGACCAGTTCCTGTCTGCCAGATGTTGCTGAAATCTCATTGGTTTCAGCGTTTGGTCTTGTACCATACCATACTGTAAGGTATTCCTAGGAGATTGCTAAGGTTATTGGTGGGACATAGCTGAAAATAGTTGGCTTTTTCACAGAAAAGACTGCACAAGAGTTTATAAAGCTCGGTAATAGTTTTGAGAAAAAAACATAGTGAAAAATTAGTTTTCAGATGTGCTCTTCTCCTTATATCACGCCATACATATAATTGACATTTTTTCCTCCAGTTCCCTTCATATGAGTATTTCCCAGATTTTAGGATGACTTGTATACGTATTTTGTGTTCTTTGACTATATGCTGGACACTCTGCAGTTTGCTTGGTTTGGGTTTTCTTTTTGTTTGTTTAATTTTTAAAATCTTCATTTGTTTCAAGAAAACTACTTTCTGTGTACCACTGATGTGTTTTTATACAGGCTCCCTTTGGTATAATGAACAGCCTGTATATCAGGTACATTGATGGTAGAGGTGCGTATTGAATATTGTGGCTTGCAGTTGTACAAAATCCATACTAAGTTGTAAGTGTATGGGAATGGCTGATTTCTCCTTATGCTTTTAACAAAAATCAGACTGTACAACCATCTTTATAACCTGGTTGCATTTTATGTCAAAAGTTCTGATACACATATGCAGATCAGCCGCTTCTGGAAATAATCGTACTGCTCTCAACAAACAAAACAACAGATATGTACCTGACACTCTCCATATGTGTCAGGCAGATGCTTACTTAGAGCCATGTTACTGTAGTCAGCATGGTGCTGAATTTTGAACAAACTACATGTACAAATATTTTTCAGGAGCAGTAAAATAGCTGTTTTACTCCTATTGATCAGTGTAGAACTCCCAATTTGTGTTTTGTTTTTTTTGGGTTTTTTTAAAGCAAAAGGTTGATGTTTAGGCCATTCACGAGGTCTGCCTACTAAAAGTAGTTAAGTCAGTTATTACAATAAATACTACTGATGTCTTTTCATTTGTCATTCAAGAACTTTGCCTTGTAAGGCTGTTGGCATGCTTCTCAGTATCCTGTTTTTATCCTGTAAATCTATTTTTGTAATTGAGTTTCTCTGCTTGACAAATACTTTCTTAATTTACCTGTGTTCCAATCTATGTAGTAACAATTTGCAAAACACTTGGCAGACATCCCAAAATAGTTACGTATAAAACTTCCTTATAAAAGAAACTTGATTTCTCCTCCCATGTGATATACAGAGAAAGAAACAGCCCTTGCCCCAGGGGACTGTCAATAAAAACATTGCAGTTTTATGTCAAAATATAAGTGCTATAGAAATGTGTGCAAAGTCAGCTAAGGGCTTTACTCCCATTTTAGTGCTGTACAGCAATACTGCAGTTCAGATTGTAGCTTGCTTCCATTGCCACTGTCTAAAATTACCTTCCATGTCCCTTCCCTGAGAATCGTAATAGTGGTCAGACCAGTGTCATCTGATGTTACCTCTAGCAAACAGACAAACAGTCAGATTACAGGAATAAGAAAGAGAACATGGATTAGAGGAAAGACTTTGGCAGTGTCTGGTTACCTTTATTGTGAAAGCCAGCACAAATTGCCAGGCACTGAAAGGAGCAGCAGTATTGTTCAGGCAGAAGATGTTTGTTGTAATGGTACAGTACCTAATTTTGGTAATTTCAAGAGAATTCCATATCATGGTTTGGAATTTGTGAATCCTTTTATTGAGAGGGTACAATAGGCTGGCCCTTGCGGAATTCTGAAGCTGATCTGTGCTGTGCCATCATTTATGGATTCTTTTTCTTACTACATCTTCCTATATTAGAAAAAGAGAAGGAGGAAGCCTGGTTTAACAATTACTGCTACCTTTTCCTTTCCTGTGTGTTTTCTGTTCTATGAATACATCAGCAGACTTTGTGAGATAGTTGAAAGCTGCACTGGGATGCATAGTAAATTTCTAAATAATCTTCAGTCTGGTGCAATGGGCAGGGTTTCACAGCTGGATATTAAATGTTGGTTGTTATGGCTACTGCATACTATTGTGCTTTTCTGAAAAAATCTAACTGCCTTCAGAGCCCAAGGTCATGTTAGACCTTGCTTCTGAAATGCTCATAAATTCACTAGCTATTTGCTCAAGTGTTCATCCCATGCTTGGAACAAAAAGTAAGAGGGACTTTTGCTCTTGGTGCTTTCTCATGCTGGAAGAAACGTTCTGTGTGTGTGTGTGTGTGTGTTAAATATGTGGAGGCTTGTCCAACTTGCGTGCTGTCTGCTGAGGATAATGCTTCTCTTTAATCATGCTCTCTCAAAGTTCAAATGCATTCATCTTACTCTTATTGCAGGATATGTGCTTTAGAATAGATATTTGCTTAAAGTGGTTATATTGGAATTACCTTAAATAGCTTCTAACTGTTAACTACATTATTGCTGTAATTACTACTTTTAAAGTAAAGGCTTTTAAAACTACTTGTGTATCTTTTTTTTTTTTTTTCAGGGAAAAGTTCACCTTGAATTAAAACTGAATGAACTGATAACAGATAATGGATCTGTGTGCCAGCAACTAGTAGTGCAGTAAGAAAATACGTTCATCTTTGAATATTTAGTTGTTTATTAGAACACTGTGTAATTTGTCTCCTGGTACTAATATCATTTTTCTTTTTATATGACTTTCCTTGGAGCCTACCTTTCCAAGGGAATGACTGTATGCTTATGGAACTCCTGCAGAAGTTGTTTGCAACTGCTCAATCTCTCTTCCTCCCAGAGCACTCACTGTTATTGGAACTCAGTGAGACTGTCTGGTGTCATTAGTTGAGTGTCTTCTAATTCCAATTTAATTGGGTCTGCTGAGAAAGCTATGACTACCCACTGCAGCTGGCAGCCGGAACTTCTGGTACTGCTCTTGCTGACAGAATTAAACTGGTGATGGTGATGTTTGGAACAATGTGAAACTTCTTATAGTAATGTTTTGGTTTGGTATGTGAAAATCCAGTTTTAGTTTTGCTTCAGGATTATTTTGTCATAGTTAACCATGATAAAGAATGTTTATTGAAAAAGGAGATTGAAGAGTTGCTGTTCTAGAGCAGCATAAGGTTGCCATGTTTCAGTAAAATTTCTTAGCAGCAAGTTGTGGAGTTTTCACTACCACTTAGTTTTGAATCCAAAGTGTAAAGGCATTATAACATGTCAAAGAGCCTCATAGACACAGTAAATTTTTTTGTGTATGTTATTTCAAAAAAGACAAATTTCACTAATATTAAAGAAAAAGCTTGGAATGACACATATCAGAATCTACTAACCAGTTCGTTCTCCTGTATTATTACTCTTAGAGCTGTGTTTCATAAGGATCCTATGTGATGGCTTTGGGAATCTGAATATACAGGTCATAGATGTTAGTCACAGAAGACCAAAATTCCACATGTACTGGTCATTCTTTTAATTCATTATCAAGCAATATATTTAAGCCCAGAAATTGGTAAGAAGGTAATGCACGTACAGCTGTACAAAAATGTTTTGACATTCTCATTAAAAGCTTGTCTGATAAGGGAATACTAGAGGATACCAGCCTCTGTAGAGACTAATTGTATCCTTTATTTTTGAAAAAGTCTGACAGCCTGCTTAGTCACTTGCTTTTGGGAGACTCTTTACTATCATTGAAGAGACCAGTGGAAACCAATGACTTGTAGAGACTTAAGTGAGATTGACAGCGTTCTCTTGTGACTCTTCTTTACGTTCTTAGCATGAGTAAGGTTCAGGAGAACAAGCCAGTCTTACTGCAGTTCTTTATTTTTGGTGCTTCAGAAAGACACAAAAGTGTTTCTGAGGTTGTGGGATAGATCCTGTGAAAGGTATGGACAAGGGGGTTGTAATGACTTAAGGGAAAATTAAGGTTAAAAACTCTAAAGGTACTAAGATTCTTTAATTTTGCTTTCCATCACTGTTCATTAACTGGTATTTATTCAGAAACTGAGGCTTTCTTGGTTTTTTAATCTTCTCTGAGAATTAGCATGAAAGAATGGGTTGTGTTGTGAAACTAAGAGGGGAAATGGTGTGTGGTCTTCCATTTCTCTTCGTGACTTCATGTTCAGATCAGCTCCAGAGGGCAGGGGTAGACTTTTACACAGTAAATTTTGCTAATGTGATTTTTGTTATGAAGTTTACATAAAGTTTTTTTTCTGTTTTAGTCAGCTATCTAAACCAAGATGAGTAGCTTAGGTGGAGCAAAACCTAGCAAAATGATCTCTCTGCTTTTCTATTACTTTGTATGAAAAGGGAAGCCAGTTCTGTGATAGAAGTATGCCAGTGAAACTGGTAGTGCTTTAGTGGCTGTTGTAGGCTGATAATTCAGTTAAGATGTGGAAATGTGCTTGAAGTCAATGTTTATTTCTAACTTAAAGATGGTTCTGAAAGTGTTTCCACTTGTATAGTAGGTGGCAGCTTGGTTCACTGGGAGTCCTGCTGCTCTTATTTTTGTATCTGACTTATTTTGTATTCGACAGAATTAGAAGATCTTTTCTCTTATGCTACCAAAAGCTGACTGGAGCTTTATGATTTTGTGATTTATTTCCAACTTAATTTTGATAGATATGTTCAGGGTTTTTTTCTATTTTATTTTATTTATACAGTCATGCACTCTAGTCCAAGTAAATTTTTATTATTTTTTTAACTTATTTTTAAAACATATTTAGGTTTTTCATATGATGAAAAAAAGTTGCTTTAGAAACTTACTGTTGCAGGTAGCAGTTTTGAGTAGGAAGTGGGTTACTCACCGTGCCTTCTCTTAGGATCTCTTCTTATGATGGAGATAAATGATCAAAAGGAAGCCAGGGTTCTCTCGTGATTGCTGTGCTCACCCACTCACTGCCACGTGGGAGAAGATTGTGCGTTAAATGCTGCAGTATTACATCAGTACCTTCGTCTTCATCTGAGGTTGTGAAATGCACTAGAGTTCTTCAGACTAAAAGTGTTTAGTAGTATGTATCACACATGCTGATAGCCTTGAAATGATTAGCTGTGTAAGTAATGTACATAAATATAGTTTTGGATGTTCATGTGAGTATGAGAAATAAGAAATCTTTCACTCCTATAGTATTGTAGAAATAGGTGTGAGGGCATTTTTTAAGACCCTTTTGACCTTAAAGCATGAGGAGTTTACAGAAAATGCAAGTGAGATTCCTTAGTAGAAAATTCAAGGTTTTTAGGAATCTGCTTATTTTGTAGATTTCTAAGGATGATTCATAAGCAATGCACTCACTGCTGTTTTGTTTGTCACCAGGCCCTGAGAAGTAATTGTACCAGTAACTCCTTTAACAAAGCTGAAAGGTAGGAAGTTGCAGAGCTGTGACTGAGTAAAGAAAGACAAAGAGTAGGCATAAGATGTATATTTCTGTCCCTGCTTCTCAGTCTATCCAAAACTGAAAAAGTACTGTCCAAAGAAAAAAAATTGTGGAAAAGAATTTCTTAATATGGGTTCTAATACTTCCCTTTCAGAGCCATGTTTTACTTCATGTCCAAATTAATAATGTCTCAATGGAATGAGACAGGGAAGCTTTTAAACCTTCACCAGTTAAGTTTTATGTAGTATAAGAAATTTCTAGATACCTGTGCTGGCTTCTATGCATAAAGAACTTTCTAATGGATTTGCACAATATGTATTCCCTGAGAGTTCAGAAGTTCTACAAAGATGAAATACGGTAGCTGTAACTTTCACAACACAAGATTAGGTGACCAATTTTCTGAAGTTTGGACTTTGTGAAGCCAGCTAGGCCTTTCAGGTTGTGTAGGAATTCTAAAAACATGATACGGGAGAACATTTTTTTGTGGAGAAAGTCAGCTTAAGGCTCATGATTCTTTATCTTGTACCAATGAGCCCTTACGCTTTTTCTGAAATACAGGCATGAAGTTAATCTGCCTTTGGTGAGGTGCTGTTTTAGAGGCTACTTACAGGGGGCCCTGTTTTTACACATGATTTTTTATTAATTGGAAACCTGCTGTTAAAATTTCCTGCAGATGCAGTCAAAGACCGTTTCTGAATTACAATGTTGTTTTGTTTCTGAAGCTAGTTGTTTCCTTTTCTAATGTGTGAATGAGGAGGGGAAAAAGATAATGCAGGAGATTAACTGCTGAGTCAGTGTGGGCTGTTTTGTTCAAAACCACAGCAGCATGTATAGCAGCACATATAGCAGCACATTTCAAAAATAGATGCTTACAGCTCTTCTTTGTGGGACTCCTTAAAAACAAGTTTGCGTGGCTGTTGTTTGCATATTTGCTGCTGCTGAAAGAGATGATACTTGAATGGTTTCTTGCCATATTAGGCTATTAGATGGTACTACTTGCCTGCTCCGTGTTTAACACGACTTCAGCTCTGAAAGAAAGTTTTATGTATTTACAGTGGGAATACTTGAAAGTCAGAAATGGCTTACTGCAGCTAGATCTGGTCACTTTTTTACTTACTTTTCTAAATTAATTATACACTGTACTATCTCAAATTGACCTGTCAGTTTGTTACTGTTCCGTTTATACTTCATCTGCTCACCTGAAGTGACAAATCCTAAAGACTGCAGTTACCTAGTTTCTGCACTTGGAGGACTTCAGATGATTTGAGTGGTAGAGGTCAAGACCCTCAGTCATTGAGGGGGTTTATTGCAGGCTGTGTCAGTTTAAGGACTTGCTTCCATCTTATGAGCTGAATATATGCCAGTTGTATCTGAAAGGCTTATATTTCCTGTATGAAACTCCTCTTGCAGAACAAACTACTGAGCTGTGAAGCAAGAATGAATGTGAACCGAAGGGTCCCTTGCACTGTGTGGTAACTAATCAGTGGATTGAGAAACAGAAGTCCTTCTCTTAGCTGTTGCTTATACTTTACATAAAGATGTAGTAGTTTAAAATACAGAAGGCTTTTAAGTTCCTGTCTGCTTCTTCAAACTCTATGCATTTATGCTTTTTGAATGAAAACTGCTTGTATCAGCCTAGATAAGTGAAACCATTTGTCAAAGCAGAAACATTTACCATGTGGTAGAAATGTATTTATTATGGTTGTCAGAATAGGAATGTGTGTTTAGTGTTGGTTGGTGGGGTTTTTTGGGGGTTTTTTGGGTTTTACTGATTAAAGTGTTTTGGTTTTTTTTTTTTTTTTTTTTTTCTGCTTTTGGTGGATTTTTTTTTTTGTTTGAGTTTCCTGTTGCTGTTGAGGAAGATTGGAGTTCTAGCACTTTGCCTGATTCTTCAGGGAAAAGGGCAGCATTCCCCAAGATTTGGTAGCTGGTAGCTTGTTGAGGTGGCACTTTCCCAATTCTGTTAAGTCTATTCTAATTGAGCCACTTCATGTATCTTAAAATTTTAACCACGTTTGCTGGAGTTTGCTTGTTCAGTAGCATGAAACTATCTGCAGTAATTCAGTCTTGTGTATTGAGCTCCTAGGGAGTAGCAATTCAGTTTGATAGTGCTGAGCTGATTTAATGGTATCCTACCTTTAACGGCTACTTGCTTTGGAGCTTGTGAGATCTTGTGCGCAGCTAGGTTAATTCAGGTTGCCAAACTGACTGAAAACTGCCTCAAAACCTAAATAGGTTTCCATAATGTTAGTAAATGGAATCACTATAGGTGATATATACAAGGCAGGAGTTGTAAGAGAAGGAGGAGAATCCATCATTTCGACGCAGTTCAGTTGATTTAGCTGTGCTGTCAGGTAATATGTCTCCAGAAAGTAACTGGAAAGTTAAGGGATACCTGGCTAGCTTAGAGTGAGAGGTGGAAGGGGAGGAGGTGAAAGAAATTTGGAACAAACTCTTAAACCTGATGAGTCTGAAAAGGAAAGATTTGGTAATGTTAGGAGTTGATGGCCAGGGTAACTGGAGTAGTGTTTGTGTT
Organism: Psilopsiagon aymara; assembly: GCA_024733675.1. Lineage (NCBI taxonomy): Eukaryota > Metazoa > Chordata > Aves > Psittaciformes > Psittacidae > Psilopsiagon > Psilopsiagon aymara. Next base: position 20,799 of record JANRGW010003350.1, read on the forward strand.
TTGAGATTCTGGAGAAAGAAGGCTAAGATAAGTAAACCTTACTTGCTGTCAGCAGAGTAAGGGCTTGAGCAGGAGATGGAAAAGGGAATGCTAGAGCTGCCTACACAGGGAGACAGACTGCAGTGTGAAATCTGCTTGAAGTGACAGATCTGTATGATGAATCTGGAGATTCTAGTTCTGCTGCAGGGCTGTGTAGTTGTAAGTAAAATGTTTTTCAGCTTGCAGAAAATCGCAAGTATGTGTTTGGTTTGTGTATGTTGCAGTCAAGCTGTGAGAAGATGGGAGGCTGGGACAAGCTGTTTCTGTAGCCAAAAGTAGGCAATGTGATCAGTTTTTGTTGATACGATAATAAACATTTTCCCACAGGATCATTATGTCAAGTATGCAGGTCATTCATTCAGTGATGAGGGAAGGAATGAGAAACTTCCTACATCAGAAAAGAAATGGCTTTCTGTGGGACTTAAATCTGCTTGCTATAGAGAAATCCAGGAGCTTGGTGAACATGGGTCTGTAGGAAGAAAAATTATGTTGTTCTTGTTAAAATAGTTGAATTCTGTGGACATAAGTTTGACTTGATCCATCTGCTATGAATTTCCTAGGAAATTCAATTTGAGGCTGACTTAAAGGTATCTTTAGCATTCACACCTGAAAACCAAAAGCTCTGGGAGCTGCAGAGGTAGTATGTTCAGTGCCACAACATGCCTCAAATCAGATACCCAAAGGACTGAAAAGTTGAGACAGTTTAATTTTGTCGCCACTCTTCTATGTCATGTATGTGTTGGAGGAATCGATTAATGCTGATGAAACTGGACGTTTCAAGAACCCATTTAAATGGTGGGTTTGAAATCACTGTAGCATTCATTGTGATTCAAAAATTATTGAAATGCTGAAGGCCACGTGCTGGAAAACTGGAAGAAAAATAACAAATGATTGTGCAGTGGTTCAGCACAAAATGTTCCCTGAACCGGCCAAGACAAAGGGTCATTTTTTTGGGGGAAATACCATCTGGTTTATAATTGTGCATGCTCCAAAGAGGGTGGAGTTCTGAGGCAGCACAGGGCTGTTAGTGTCTCTTGTTACCCCACTTGTGTTAGAGTTTGCAGCTCTTGTTATTCTTTTAATGGTTTTTTTCTACAGTACGAGAGCATTTACTTAACAACTGTGTGTACCTACTGTTGCTGCTGTGTAACTTTAACTTGATCTGCGCAACTTCATATTCCACATGATAGTATTAGAGCACTTACTTGATTACTTATCTAAGCTTAGATCAGAAAACTCCATTGTCCTCTTGAGTTACATGTTATTCAGGCTGGCTAATTATGACAACCAAACCTTACTTGCATTAATTTGGTTCAATTCCTGCAATGCATTATTAAAAATGGATAATTTTTAAAAGAACAGAAATTAATATTCAGATCTTGTTCTGTTTATGAAATTTTGTAATCTGCTGACTCTTTCTGAACTTGATCACCACCACAGTGTGCATGGCTGCATTAGAGCATCATTTTACTAGCATGTCTGATTTCTGCTGTGTAAATTGACAAAATGTTCTGCTTTTGTTGTTCCAGTTGGTTTTAGTTAATACTCACAGGTGGACAGAATCTGAAGGTTTGTCAGCTTGCTGACCCAGCTCTGTGTTGCTGTCTTGGTGATCCATAATGATTGCAAGCTTTCAAAAAAGGTCTAGAAAATGTGTCTGTGCCTCTGTGAGCATTACTTTCTAACCATCCCATGTATCTCTTAAACACCAGCTTACAGCCTACTGTATGAATTACGGAAGAAAATAGCCCTTTTGAAAAGGGCTGGTTAACCCTGATCACTCAGTGTTGTGAAAAGAGTTTGCAAATAAACTTTAAACACTGTTTCAAAGGTAAACTCATTTTCCGTTTGTGGCTGAACAGTATGGATGGAACCTAGACGTGCTGGGGCTATTAACTAATAGTTTTGGATGTTTGGTTTTACATATAATTTCAGAATATGACTTTGCATTTCTCAGCTTATTCAACTCGGTATGGAGTTTATCCAAAACAAAATACTTGAATCCAAATTCCAGTGGCTTTCTGTGAGTCTTCAGAAATCAAATTTATAAGTCCGCAGTTTCCCCTAACTTATCGGTTCAGTTTTCTTGAACTTATCAGTTCAGGATTTTGCCATGCATGTGTGATACTGGAATGTCTTTTGTCAAGCAATTCCAAAAATTTAGTTCTCACAGAGCCCCTTAAGTCTGATGGTACGTTTGAGTATTACCTTTTATTACCATCTAGAGATCTGTAGTTATGCTCTACTTGCTGTACGTACATTAAGCTGGATCAATGTATATAACTGTGTGAAACAGCAAGACTTAAAAAGATCTTCTTTTTGGAAAGGATTATTTGGGGTTTGTTTTTTCTAAGCCAAAGCCATTACTTCACTGATCTATTGATTCTTTTTTCCTTTTAGTATAAAGGAGTGCCATGGGTTGCCTCTTATAAATGGGCAGAATTGTGACCCTTATGCAACAGTCTCTCTTGTGGGACCTTCCAGGTAACATTTTAGAATAAAATTAATAAATCTAAAATGCTATGATCTTAAACTGGAAAATAAAGTCATACATTTTAAGCAAAACCTTTGAAATACAGAAAAATCTTAAAATGCTTTCTGCATACATCACATTTTCCATTGTTACTGTATTCTCTCCTCTGGCATACTCTCAAGATTGTGAAGATGTGTAGTCTGTCTGAATGGCCTGCACTAGTCAGGAACCATTTGTCACTCTGTTCTTTCTGCTCGAATTTTGCCATGGATTCTTGATATCTGCACTGTGCTGCCTATTAATTTTTGTCAAATTTCTGTATGGGATGATAGAGTTGTTCACTCTTCTTCCTCCATTCCATGTTTTTCTCAGTGGGTGAGTTTCTCTGCAGCAAATTTTTAGCAACTGGGAGGAAGCAAGAGAGTAGGGATTTGGCTGAGACCTACCTGTGGCAGCACCTTCAGGATTCTACACTCAAACTCCCCACAGTCTAAATGTCTCCTTTGTTTGGATCGGTAATCCTGAATAACTGTTGGGGTTTTCCAATTAAGAAAAATCCCATATCCCACACATTGACTGCCTGCAACTCCGTGTTCAATAACATCTAAAGTAAGCTAGGTTTCAGTTGTTTCTTTCTTGCAACATCAAACCTAAGTCCATGTACTGCATCTGATACTGAAGATAGTACCAGAACATCTTCCAGCAAACTTGTGTGTTTTAAACACTTCAGAGGGATTGTTCTGGAGTAATCTCTAAGTAAATGGGACATTTTTTATCTCCTTGATAATATATGATCACTTTTTTTTTTAGGTTGTTTTTTTTTGATGTGTTTTTTTTTTGTTGGTTTTGTTTTGGTTGGCTGGTTTTTTTAGGAGAACTAGGGAGATTTAACCAATATACCTAGGAAGCATGGTGTTGATTGCCAAAGAGGGTAAATTGACATATATTTCCTATTTTAGTCCTGTGATACAGATGGAACTGAGTGAATGTTCATCCCACAAAATATTTACCCTGTTGGTAGGGGAATATATGTGAAAATCTGACAGAAGTGCCTGGTTAAGATTTTCCCATCTCATGTATGTGTGATTCATGTATCATCACTGGAATATTTATATGGCCAGCACCTGAAAACAGTTGATATTTAGGATGGTTTTTGTTCTCCCTCATCTGTTTTTCCCCCATTTTATATTTGTTTCTTTTAGAAAGTACTTTACACTATCATTGCCTTTTACTGTATTCTTTCATAAAACATGTAAAAGAAAAAGTGTGTATGTGTATATATATATATATACACACATATATCTCACAAAGGCGGGGGGAGCAATTGTTTTGTTTAACCCTGTGCTATTTAGAATTAGCAGTGATTGCTCCCAAAGAAAACATTCAGTGGCTTGGTGTAAGCCTCTGTCTGTAAAGAGGTAGCAGGTGTTTCCCCAACAAAAGAGGGTGGGTGGGAAAACAGAAATTGGCAGTTGAACAAGACAAGGAAATCCGTGTTAGTAAGTTGCAAGCAGTGTTAAAGAAATTGTCTGCAGGCTGAAGTTTGAAATGCTTTAGAAATTGTTGATATATTTTACTTGATATGTGTAAGTTACACTTATCTGTGAAACGAAATAGAAACCTTGTGCTGAGCAGCTGCACAATTAACTACATACAGTACTTGAAATTTTTACTTTTCGAACTATATTGTGAAGATTAGCTCATTTTAAGATTTTCGTCATTGATCAAAGCGTTCTCTAAAATGACAAAAAAATGTTTTAACTTTAATGCATGGATTTTCTTAACAATAGAATGTTTTTATAATTGTGTGTTTAAGTAGTAATTTTTACCACATTGGAACAGGAATGACCAAAAGAAGACCAAAGTGAAGAAGAAAACAAGCAATCCACAGTTTAACGAAACATTTTATTTTGAGGTAACTTTTTGTGTGGTATTCTGGCTGTTCATCTATTTTATGTATCTTTCTAATGTTTTTAAGTAAGCTACATAGCAGTACCTACCACAGAAAGCTTTCTTCAGCCAAATTGAAGAGCTTTTACTAGCCTCTCAAATCTAAGTAATTTCTGGGGGCTGCCAGACAATAGTTTTCCCCTTCAGATTTTATATGAAAAATAGCTTCCTCATGGGCACATGTGAAGACTATCTTGAATCAATTTGTACAGCATCTGTTGCCATTATGAGTTCTGAGAGAACTTTAACCTATCCTGTGGAATTCAAATATTTTCAAGAACACTGAGCTAAAACCCCCTCCAACTTAACTGCTTCAATAAAACAATGAAGTAATTGTGCCCAAGAAAGGCTAATTGTATTATTTTGTTTTAAAAATGGTAATTTTTTTTGGTATTTTTGATTTGATTTCAATTCTATGTGAGTTACCAAATTACAATAACCAAGTTCAGAGTTTGAATTTTCCTCTGATTTGTCTCTGTAATAAAACCTATGTTTGTGTGTAAGCATACTATACTGTTTGGCTAAGAGTTGGAAGTAGTGCAGCTGTTAGGTGCCTCACCTGCATTATAATTTATTGTGTTTATATAGATCCTGGTCCTGCTGAGGTACTTCAGACGTTGTTTCATACTTATGCATAGAGTGCCAACACATAGCATGTGTTTCAGTTGGCCTGCTCAAGATACTGAGTGTAATTTCTTAGGAAGTATGATACTGGGGTAAAAAAGTGACCCAAACCACTCTAATAACTTGACAACTTATGATTTGTTTGAGTTAAACAGAGAATGTAATCGGTCAAGAAATGATGAAAATTAAAACAAGAAGTTACACTGATGGTATAACCAGGGCAAGAAGAGTGAGCTTCTTATTTGTTGTTTCCTTAAACATCTTGGAACTAACTTTAATGCGTTCTTGGGACTCATGCTGAAACTAAAGAACTTGTTGCCAGTTTTATGTCATACTTGCTTCTTGGGGTTTTTTTTGTTTTGTTTCTTTGTTATGTTGATTTTTGTTTGCTTCCACACACCCCACCTCTCCCCAATAGGTCTATAGTATAATTCCCTTAGAGATGAGCTAGCCCCCTCCAGGCTCCACCATAAATAGTTTTTGACTCATTTTTCACCCACTTTCTGTCACAAGGCTGTTTGGTAAACTGAACTTCTTTCTTTTTAGAAGGAACATTAATTATTTACCAGTGTTTGAGAAGCATGATTTTCTTTGGTTTTTTGATATCCATGATATAACAGTAAAAAGTTAGTTAATAAGAAGAATTTACTTGCAGGTAACCAGGTCCAGCAGTTATACCAAAAAGTCCCAGTTTCAGGTGGAAGAAGAGGATATTGAGAAATTAGAAGTCAGGTAAGTTACATAGGTTAGAAAGTAATTAATAAGTCATAGTAGTTTGTCATCAAGACAATAAATGTTGTATTTTATTGCAACTCCAGAGAGTTACTGATCAGATTTGTAGGAAAGATGCTTTCTGATACATGAAATTACTCAGTCTTTTAGTGTGCCTCTTACTGAATAAAAGGTGGATTTTATTTTTTTGAGGTAAATAGTGGTAGAGTGTATGCAGCAGCCTAAACTTGTTTCCTGTGCCTGTGGGTAAAAGAGGTATGAAGACCACCTGTTAATATGTATTAGTTTGATCAAAACTGATAATAGAACTTGTACTGAAGGATAACAGCATACATGTGGTTTCAAATGTAGGAGGCTGGTTTAGTAAAAACAGAGGGAAAAGCCTCTTTCTCTTTCTTTTTTTTTTTTTTTTTTTTTAATGGGATTGTTACAATTTTGTGTTGCTCTTTGGAGAAACATTTGTGTTGGATCTTCAAACCCTTTTCTGCCCTTTTACATTAGAGTGTCTCTGTCTGTATTTACACTGTGTAGCTAGAGCAACTGAGGGCCCCTGGACTCTAATTTCTTTTCTTTATTGTGCTCATCCATATACATGCACTGTGTCTCTGCTGAATGACAGTAGCCTTCAAGGCTAGCATGTGTTTCCTAACAGGCATCAGAAGAAGAATTTAGTGGTTAGTTGGTTAGTTTTAATAGCCATTGTAGAACTAACTTGGTATGTACATTTTTAACTATTAGCTTCCTGAATATCTTAATTAGAATTGTGTATTTCATTATAGATGCAAATATATTCAGAAAAAGAGTCATGCCCCAACAAATCTAGTTTTGTGTTTTGTTTTTTGTTTTGTTTGGTTTTTTTTGTTTGTTTTTGTTCTTCTTAACAACTGCTGTCAGTCAGAAATGTCAGAGAGGTAAGAAGTAATAGAAAAACCCAAGGTGCATGTCTGGAGTCTGTGATTCCTTTTGAGGTCGTAAGCATATGAGCTGCTGTTTGGAAAAAACAAGCGCATGTGTTGATGTGGCATTGCAGTGTGCCAAATTCTAGCAACCGAATAGGGATATGTAAATACATTTGTTAAAAAGTTACTTGAGAAGAAACGTGCACAGTTTTGTGGGTGGAGACTGCTTAGAATGCATACATATTGCCAATATCACTTGTATTTACTGATGCAAGATCTGCGAATCTAACTTTCACTGTTTTTCTTTCTGTTCTGTATGGGATAATAAGCCACTTGTTTGATTCTTCTTGATTTACGTAGAATGGACTGAGATTTCTAACTTTTTCTGCCTGCATGCATGTGGATTAGTGCTGTAAGGCAGTTATTGTTAACTTGAAGGTTTTTATTTCTCTTTAGGAGAAAAAAACTGAACAATATTCTTATTTTCAGGGTTGACCTATGGAATAATGGAAATTTGGTACAAGATGTCTTTCTAGGAGAAATCAAAGTTCCCGTGAAGGTGTTAAGAAATGATTCATTTCAAGCATGGTGAGAAATGGTGTCTCAGGAGTGAATTTGATTCTGTCCTACAGATCATGTCTTGCAAAGGATAATATTTTATTCTAACTGTAAATTAAAACTTGTCTTCCTGTTCTAGTCTAGGTAAAACATCTTTCTAAAGAGCTTCACTGCTCAATAAGTCAGCCTTGACAGAGGGTACGTTTAGCTCTTAGCATCTCCCAGTCTGCCCACTCACACAAAATAGAAGTTATGTTTGAGGGGAAAATGTAGAGAGTGAAGAAAGGGAAGACTGGGTGTAACTGTCCTTCAGTAAGCTTCCTGGATTATGGTGATCTCTATGCTTTTCAGCCTAACCAGCAAACCAGAAACTTCTCAGGATTGCATCACTTGTAATTAAATTCCAGAATGACAGATGAAGAGTTTATTTTAAAGTAATTAAGTATGACTTTTTTTTCCTTCCTTGGGGAGGTTCAGAAAGTGTTCTGGAGCTAACCCAAAGTTGTTTCAGGGGAGCATGCTTGGAACTTTTATAAGCTGGAAGGGTAAGGCATGAAGGGAACTTGGGTAAGAAATACCTCTCCCTCCTGAAATTCTTGCAAGCAGGAGCCAGTCTCTAGCCCCTTTACTGTCCCAAATGCTAGCAGCAGGAAGTGGTGAGTGGAACAGATTCAAATGCCTCAAAGAGTGTAGACTATTCTGCTTTTAGTGAACCTTTCAGTGCAGAGAGGAGTGGATGAAGCCCTCGCATATATGTGTAGAAAACACATAGGAAGTGGGCAAATAGGAGATAAATGGGACACAGGCCTTGGCCAGGAGCCATTTCAGCTCTGCAAAATGTACCCACCTCAGGCTTCAGATGTCTTTCACATGTCAAATTTGAGCTCTGGTTCTTGTTCTTAGTGCTTGAATGTGATCCTAAATATAATAAATGTTTATGTGAGTGTTTTCTATATTATACATGGTGCATTGCAGACACAGACTTGTTCTGCCAGTGCTCTGAACTGATCAAAAGCTGTATGACTGTATTAATGTAATGACATGTCTCCATTTACCTGCTAAGTGAAAGATTGTATAAGCATGGACACACTACTGGAGTACTGGGTTCATATAGCTTTTTGAATTGTTTTTTAATTCAGCTGATGTACAGCAGATAGAACAGTATCACTAGTATTAAATCTTGGGAAAATAAGCCTAAGTCTTATGCTGTCAAATAGAAGTTCTTGTAGATCAGCTTTACTTTGCGTTAGCATGGCTTCGTGGGCAATGCGGTGATTATTAAAAAACCATCCGATCTCCTTATTGTAGAAGTACAAATATAAATATTTGTAAAAAAAAAAAATCAAGATTATTTTAGTTTGTTGAAACTAAACTGCTTAAAAGCTGTTAAAATCTTTGTAGGGTTGCACCTCCTGTTGGAATAAAATTGAACTACAGCAGAAGCCAATGAAGAATTGCTTAATATATTTTGTATTGAGAAGAGGGGGAAAAGGCACTTATTTTTCTTTCTTTTAATCTTACTTGTTTCTCAGGAATGCAGCCTGTTAATGTTGTGTATTTTTAGTGGCTTCAGACTAGACTGTTTAAATACTTAAACTAGCTGTTCCATCTGCAGTGTCCCAACACCCTAAATATAACCTAGATGTAAAATGAGAAGGTCCATATTTTCTGAGCATAGTTTCTAACTGTTCCTGCTATCCCAGTGGAGCTACAGGAAGTATATCCTGTTTCACTGTTGAGGGGGTAAAGGTGCAACAAGTGCTGCTGCTTTTCTTCCTTTTGTGTCTCAAGAGGTTTTTTTGTGTGAATTCCATTGCCAGTTTTCAGACTCAGATAATATATACTAAATTAAATGTGATACTTTGCTTTATTGTAGATTTAGTCATATTAATGAAATGTGAATCTAATAGTCTGGAATTGCTCTGTTGCTTCCAGGTACTTACTTCAACCAAGAGAAAATGGAAACAAGTCTTCTAAAACTGATGATTTGGGGTCACTTAGATTGAATATCTGTTATACTGAAGACTGTGTGCTTCCATCTGAATACTACGGTTCTCTAAGAAACTTGCTGCTAAAATCTTCAGATGTTCAGGTACTGTGTTGAAAGTTTCTTTTAAAATGAAAACTTAAAGTGAATTGTGCAGTCCTGTATGAGATATTGTGAATTACGCATATCTAGATGTGGGGTTTTTTTTGTTCATTTGCATGAATTACTTCTGTCACAACCAGAGGAGCAGCTTGCAGAACTCCAAACTACCAAGATTTTCTTCTTACGTTAGAAGAACCAGCAGAGATAGTGAAATAACCTGTACTGTGTGACTGGAAGGGGTATAATACTTCTCATTGGCTGCTCTTTTCAACAGTGTTTTCTCACTGGCTGCTATTGGGCCCATGGATTTAGTAGTTTTCCAGGGACATTGATCCATTATTGACTCTGAAGGGGTAGATAATCACCTTTACCAAAAATGATGTGCTTCAGAATTGATTTCTAATTCCACTTCTGAATGGCATCTGTCTTCCTCAGTATGCTAATTGGCATGACTGGATTTCTCACATGGACATTGTGACAAAGAGCATATCATGAGACAGGAATCAAATCATAGTAAGCAGGCTTTATATTTCCATGTCTTTTATAACCTTACTTCACGTCAGTATTGGTGAAGTACTGGCAGATGGGAAGAAAGGTGAAGAGGAAGGAGATTATGACTAAAATTTTTACTAGCCTGTATTCAATCAAATAATACTTCACTGGAACTGAGGAAGAACTGAGTATGTAGCTAATGGCAGTTAAAGGCTGTCTTATTTACTTGGATGATATAACTTGATAATTTTCTTAACTGAAATTACCAGCTCTAGGATGGTGACAGACACTTCAGAATTGAGAACTGTATTTTAATGTGCTTTGATTGTAGTTGGCATAGTCCTATAAAGATATATGACATTATAGTAAAGTGATTGTTTACTGCTGCTTGGATTTGTGACAAAACCATATTCTGCTTTTTTTAGGGAGAGTTAGAAAGGTGACTAAATGCCAAATTTATTATTAAATGTCAAGCATAGAGTAAATAATACAAATTTTCAATGAAGTATTTCTGTAGAACGGAAAGTCTTAATTGCTATGTTTTGCAACAAATGCTGGAACTTTCTGTTAAGCAACTTTGCCTAGATTGTTAGATTTGAGCTGTAATTTGCTAAATACATGAAGAATATTTAACTATTCACTCATGATTTGATATTCTTTCTCACAGCCGATTTCTGCATCTGCTGCCTATATACTGAGTGAAGTTTGTCGAGACAAGTATGATGCTGTTCTGCCTCTTGTTCGATTGTTGCTACACCACCATAAGCTAGTACCATTTGTTGCTGCAGTGGCAGAACTAGATCTGAAGGACACCCAGTATGTATTACATGTTTAGTGATCTCAAGCCTGAAACTCTAAAAATAATTTAAACAAAGAGCTTCATGATACAGTATTGTTAAGTGAGCATGTTGATTTCTTTGTCATATTATCTAAACCTGACTAAATACATTTGCATTTTAATGCTAGTTTATAAAAAACATTAACTAAAATCGCATTGAAGCTGGGAGTCAGAGTTAATGTTTTTGTGCTATCTGGTAAAATTTTCTTGGAGCTAGCATACTGTTGAATATAACAAGGTAGCAGTCTGGAATTGTGTCTAAGAGTATAGAGTTGTTAGTTTAGAATGTCATATTTGGCCACTCTTCAAAGTTTACTGATCATCAGATTGGTACTTAGCATTTTTCAAATAGCCAAGAATTTTATCCTGTTTTCTTTAGTATGTGATTGAAGTGAGAGGTATTTTTTTTCTCTGCAAAGATGCCTTGCAAATAAGTACATATCCTCCTGCATGCCTTGAAAGTAGCAGGCACAGGAGTTTTTCCAAGTGGTACTGTATGGCCTGTGAATTTACAGCTCTGTGGTTAGGGGAGAGATGAAGTAAACCCAAGTAGTGGCCACTGAGGTGCCAAGTAATGTCCTCTGGAGGTGTGGAACAGATTTTGTCACCACAGGATGGTTCATTTCAAAGCTGACTTTCTCCAGATCTAAATAAGGTGAGACAATTTAACTGCAGAAAGAGGTGACTCCTGGAAAATAATTTTGTAAACCTCATTTTAGTACACACATTCATTTCTATTGTAATTGAACTGTAACAAAGAAAGATTAAACTAAATCTCTCAGACTAGAAAGATTTACTTTGCAGAGCTGGTTCTTTTTTCTTCAAGAGCTACAGTAAGTAAAAAGCACAAACCTAGATTAAATAACTTTTGGTTAAAGTGTCTGAGTTTATCAGTTTGTGTAGCAGCATGCTACTTAGTGTAGCTCTGAGATTGTCTTTCACCAGCCTACTGGAGGAAGAATTGTGTATTGGTGAGGTACACGTCTCCATTATTTGTTAATTTTCTCCAGTTGTTCTTTCACACACTCACCACTGGATTGTAACTTCCTTTGTCTAAATTTTTTTAGGCTTGTCTTTATGGTTTAATTTCTGTTTCTGGTTTTGCTAATACCTATAATAATGTTCTTCTTTTTCTTTTCCTATTCCTGAGTGCCATTGCAACTTGGATATCTTTATTTCCTTACTGAAATACATGGAAATATATTTAAAAAAACCCCAGAACTATTTAATGTATCTAAAGTATTAATTGGATTTTGTAACTGGGCTTCGTATTTTTTCACTGTTCAAATAAAATCAATTATTTTCTTACAGAGAAGCAAACACAGTCTTCAGGGGCAACTCATTAGCAACTCGTTGTGTAGATGAAATGATGAAAATAGTGGGGAAGCACTATCTGAAGGTTACTTTGAAACCTGTTATTGATGAGGTAGGTTATTCTACTGAAACTGTTTTCTGGACACTTAGCCCCCTGGGGTATAGTGTCTGTTTGATAGGCATTCTTCTTCCAGCTCCCTCTGTAGCAGTAATCGCTCAGGTAGAGTAACTCTAGAGGAAAGTTAAATTGAGCAATTATTGGTTAAGTGGGAGAAGCTGCTTTTAGTTATGTTTGTTCCAGATACTTGAAAATAAAATGGGCAATGACAGTTGCTCCAGCCTCTAACACATTGCAGAATTGCACTTTACATTATGTAAGTGATCCATATAAAAAGGCACACACAAAAGTGGGGGTGATTATTGCATACTGTTATGGATAGTTAGAACCTATTTACAGTTTTACCCCTAAATCTAGGAGAGAATATGGTTTTAAATAGGTGCATAACCATGTTTTCTGTCTGAAAAATTGAATTCCCATAGTTTTGTCTGTTTCAGATATGTGAGTCTCCTAAACCCTGTGAAATAGATCCCATCAAAATAAAAGAAGGGGATAATGTAGAAATAAATATGGTGAGTTTCCTAATCTGTTTTTCCTAATTTAAACTTTCTCAAGATCTGAGGAAAAAAAAACTTTTTAAAGAGCAGCTCTCTGTAATGGAAAAATGAGTAATTTAAAGGTAGTGGTATAATTCTTTGATTTCAGAGTAAACAAATGAAAAGTTCTATTTCTTATCCATGTTTATGAATACAGCAAAGGAAAAGCCCAACTGAGAATGCGACAAGGAGGAGAAACTAAGCAGACGATTACAGTCTTCTGAGCCAATTTTTTGGCTGTTGTGATTCCTGATGTTCTGTACTTAGCATCTAGATGATGGTGTACTTAATCAGGACTGCTTTAACACTTTGCATCGAAGTTTTGCATGATGCTTGTCTGTTGCCAGAGAATGACATTTAAAGCAATAGTTGCTGTAACAAACTAAGTTAACATTCACCAGGTATGCGTGGGAACTGCTCCTTCTTTGTAATATGTTGCTATCAAATGATAAAACCAGGTTTTGATAGATAGTTGTATGTTGCAAGACACTGCCTGTATGCTTCAATGTATCATTAAACTGCCTTTCAACACTAATAATCCCTTACAAATATTATGAAGCTTTTTAAATATGAACTGCACTAAAATACATCATTGAATAGTCAGGCAGTGTTTTGAAAAAAGGAATTGTAGTGTTATGTGTACATTCAGGGAAATAAAACAAATGCAGATGTTAATGGTCTGAAAAAATACCTTTTTTCACAATTGCAGGAAAATCTACGCTATTATGTAGACAAAGTATTCCGTGAAATTGTGCGGTCAAGTATAAGTTGTCCTACCCTAATGTGTGATGTTTTTTATTCTTTGAGGCATCTGGCTGCCAAAAGATTTCCAAGTAAGTGTTCTCTAAAAACTTCTGAAAACAGTGTTCAGAGTGAAATACTTAACTTCTGCAGTTACCTTACAGGGACTGTTAAAATTCTTTCCTTGCCCAGAGCTGTGTCCTGAACTTCTTGAGAATCAGGCTCTTTATTCTGTCAGTCTGTAAGTCGTAGTAAAGCCTTGTGGTCAGTCAGCAAGAATTTCATGTTTTCTGATACAAAAATGTAGCAGGTCAGGAACACTGCAAGACAGCAGCAAGAAAGAAGTTGCCAACAGAAGTATGAGATATTAAAAGAAAAGCACAAGTAAATCCGGATTTAGTTGAAAGAAACATAAGATTTGGAAAAGCTGATCTCTGCTGCTTCTGAAGAAGAGAGATATAAGCTTGAAAATAAATTTGGTGTTTACATCTTAACTGCATGAACTGCAACTCTTCACTGTGACTAGCACATTGATAGCTGAGGTTAGCTTTACTGCTGCCATTGCTTTACTGCTTGTGGGTAGTTTTGAGGAGGGTGGATAATTTAATGTGTTCGTAATGTGACCAATATTAGAACAGCTTTATTCTTTCAGAATGGTTTTAATACAGGAATAATGTGGGGTATCTGAAATACACTTCAGTCAGTTAAAGTCCAAAATGTTATATAATAAGCTACAGATGAAGGATATGCTTCTCACAATCTGGAGCCTTTCTCTAATTCGTGTTTATCACTGGAATTGATGTCATAAAATTCCTCTAATTTAGACAGTCCATTCAGAAGAGCTGTCTTCCCAGACAGAGCCGATCGAAGTAGTAATTAGAGTAAGAATGTGATCCCACTGTTTTTCGCATTGTGAAGAAGTAAACATACCTGAAATATTAGATGAGAAAATCCTCATTCACAGTATCAAAATTGTATAACACCGCTGTTTGATGCTGCAACTCAAAATTGAAGTTGTTTATGTGAGTTGACTGTATTTGTTGCAAAGAATTAATTTATTTGTGTTGATTAGTGAGCAATTAGCTTTATTGGGTGAAAAAACCCAATAATCCTAGCATGTAAGGGCTACTGCTACAGTATTTTCTCTTTTGCTCCAATGTACATGCAGCCATACCTAATCAGCATGAGCAGTGTGTGTAAATGTTTACAGTAAGCTCATATTTTGTAGTAGTAGAGCTGATGAGCCAGTTTTTTGAGAACAGAGCTTTCTTAGAGAATTAACCCTCCATTATAAGTAGGACATTTCTTACCATATTCACCTTTCCCATTTCATGCGCTTCATTGATTTTTCTACTCTTTTTTTAAAATATAAATGTCTCCTTTGATGTTACCTTCTTGAAAATTTTTATGTTGACTGTCTTCATTATTTCCTGTTTAGTGCATGTTACATTTCATGGTTTTTCTCTGCAGATGACCCTCATGTACAGTATTCTGCAGTGAGCAGCTTTGTGTTTCTTCGTTTCTTTGCTGTAGCCGTAGTCTCACCTCATACTTTTCATTTACGACCTCACCATCCAGTAAGTTTTGTGAAGCTTTGTTCTGTTTTATTTATGATAGTGAAATCTGTTTATCTGGGAAGGCATTAAGTTAATTTGAGTGGGTCTGTAACTGGGAAGTAAGGTTACTAAATGTCTCTAGGTTGAGTTTTCAGTTTCATAGCTCATTGAAGGAACTAAGGCATTTGCAGTTCTTTAATAGCAAATTTCTTGGTCCTTATGAGGTGTTCTCAAATGATGTAGAAGTGCTTTTGATATTAAAGATACTATGCCTTTTTTGGGAACATGCTGCTTTGTTAAAATAGCCACATGACTGAGGATTCTTTAAGGCATATGCCTAAATTGCATTGGTTTCTTCCACCGTGAAAGTTAAATATCCAGATGTCACTTTAAAAAAAATATTTCCATGTGTCTTAAACAGGGGTTGTAGAGTTATCCCTTAATTGGTCTGCTTATTTATTCTGGACTCAATTAGTTGCAGAGGGTTGCCAAATCTTTCATCTTCAGTTTTCAAATTTTCAAGTAGGTATACATAAAGAGTCTTCAAAGACAGGAATATGGAGATGTGACACACACCCCCCTCTCCCCTGTATTATTTTCATACAAAATATGGAATATGTATGAGATCTTGTCTGTTGTGCCTTCAAAAGAATCTACTTACTCAGATTAATTCCTCTGACATTATTGAGTTTGAGTAAAAAGGTTACAGGATTTTTATCACTCGAGGTTTAAACGTGTTAGAGGGAACAGTAAGAACCCTTTTTCTCACTGTGTTTATAATCCTGTACTAAAATACAAGCAGTAAGGTAGCAAACAAATTGGGCAAAAGCCTTAAAGACCAAGTTCTAAGTTCACCTTGTGTTAGGAAAATACCTACTATTTGTCCAGTAAAACAGTGTTAAGTTTTGAATCACTCAGAAGCGTTAAGTGTGTAGTAGTAATTACAGAATTGGAGGGGTTTGAGATGTTTTGTAGGTAAAATTATTTATCCAACTAGTAATACTAAATTCGAGTGGTAGCGAATAAAATATTGAACACACTGAGTAGCTTATGAAATACATTCACAAAGCACAAATACTAGTAGAGGACAATACTGTATATGCGTTTCTTCTCTGTGTGTGGAAAAAGGAAAGGAACGGAGGTATGTCTGCTGAACTGTGTAATTTTTGTGACATTTTAATTTTTTAAATCAAACTTTTAATTGAAATTACGAAAAAAGGTGACTTCTGAATTTTGTTTCTTTATTTTAGGATGCACAGACTTCTAGAACATTAACTCTGATATCAAAAGCCATCCAGACTTTGGGAAGTTGGGGAAGTTTGACCAAAAGCAAACTTGTAAGATTACTAAAATTCTTATTTCGTAGACAACATTCTTAGAAAGTTTTTAGTAATGTCAGTGTACCTTTTCTTTCAGTCAAGTTTCAAGGAGACATTTATGTGTGAGTTCTTCAAAACATTTCAAGAAGAAAAATTTACTGAATCGGTTAAAAAGGTACCTTCAACTAAATTATTTTTACGTATTTGATCAGCCTTACTTACTAGAAGGTTGTGTTACTGCTCAGTTTAATAATAGAAAAAGAAAAATTGGGACTCATTTCAGACTCTTATTAAAGAAAACGCAAACAAAATCTACCCTTTTGAAACACGAGAGTTATACCTAGTGAACTGAGTTAATTTAGTTTAAAAAAAAGAAACAAATGTTATTAGATCTGCTTATGGGTATCCATTGTTACATTGTTTCTACTCCTTGCAATGTATTTTCATTTCGCCTGTTGCATAAAGTAATTACTTTGTTCCAGGAGAAACTGTACATGTATATTTTCAAAACAGCTTTTGGTTCTGATTCTGAACAGTATTTTTAATTAAGTTCCTAGATGATGTTTCCTCTACTGAAAGCAAAGAGCCCAGTGGTCTGAGTGAGCCAGTTCATCTAAAAGAAGGGTAAATACATCTTTTAATCTATATTGTACAGAACAGAATTGACTTAATTGTTTATTAATGCTGTCAGATTAATTCTTATTAAAATTCTTGGTATACTGCAGAAATCATGATATTTGTAACTTGTGATAATTCTGTGTTAGCTTGAAGAAATACTTTAACCAACAGCTGTAAACTTTCTCAACTCTTTTAGATACATCGTAAAAAAGTAATTAAAAGCAACATAAAACATATTAAAGTCTGTCTGCATTTCTGTTACAGTTCAGTGTGTGCTCTGTGATGCTTTCTTCAGGACTGTGAAATTGCTTTTTAAAAGAATATACCAATTTAATTTAGAATTCTTATGCATTCTGTTTGAGCCCAGCCAGCTAAATGTTCTGCCTTTAAAGCAGAAGAAAAAATTACCCTATATTTGGAATATTTAACAGTAAATGATAGACTGCTTTTATAAAAATTGAGGTGAAAATAATTCTTTCTAAAAAATTGCCTTTTTTTTTAATGTTGATCAGGAATAGCTGATTACTTAATTCAAGCAGCATTTGTGGGGAAAATTTATTATTGTTCCTTTAATTTATCTGAGAAGCAGATTAATACGAAGTAAAGATTTTTCTGTGAAAGAAGCATCCAAATTTCAAACAAGAAATGTTCCTCTAATTAAAACACTAAATAGAAATGAAGGAGATGGTTGTAGTAGTAGGTCACCACTTAGTTGCAGCAGTTTGGAAGAAAAAAAAAAAGTTTCCATTGAGTATAGTTAGAGTGTACTGAATACATTTTATGCCTTCACATGCTGTTGTGTTCAGCATAATTTCATTTATATTCAGTTTCTGATCCAGATAAGGCCTATGTAGAAATTAGCAGGAAAAATTAAAAAAACCTTGTAGTTGGGTACACCTCAATCCCTTTTGGGAAAATTCAGAGTTCTGGACCTGAATAAATAAGTACCCTCTCCAACATTATTGCTATGAACAAGAGTCTGGCTTGCATATTTTTCAAAGTCGTTTCCTGTTTACAGAACCCTGCACACCATCACCATATTGGGAGGTAATCTTGAGGATCCATTTTGAACAACTAGTACGTTATTCTTTTAATTGACAGTGAAGCAGATTTTCATATTGCTGCATGATGAACAATAATGTGTTTTCTCAATAAATGGTTTTGAATGCTTTTCAGAAGATTAATGGTTGCATTTCGTTTGATTCTGTCTTGACAGAGAGATGTACAAAAGAGCTCAGGGAAGGACTCGGATTGGTAAAAAGAATTTCAAGAAGCGGTGGTTCTGTCTAACAAGTAGAGAATTCACGTACCACAAACAGCAAGGTACATTATGTTTTCTTTACAATTATTTTTATTTTCTCAATATTTTCAAAGTATTTTCATCTGATTTATGCTTTTTAAAGTGGATAACTGTTTTTCTTTTCCTAAGGTACATATAATACATTTTACTTACCTTTGCCTTGATTACCAAATGCTTCTGCCTGTGATTCACATACTTTTCCTCAATAATAAAACTGTACATTTTGCAAACTTAACCTATGGTATCAGTGCTGGGAGGTTATAAAAGCTTTTTAGAAATAGTTTCACTCATCTGCTTACGAATTTTTACAGATAAAGAACCAATTTTCACTATTCCAATCAAAAACATCCTTGCAGTAGAGAAACTTGATGAGAACTCCTTCAACAAGAAAAACGTAAGTCAAAAGAATTTATACTTAATTTTTAATGTATTCTTTAAAGAAGATTATAACTTAAGACTTACTGAAACGCTGCTACTAAACACTTCAGCAAAAAATCTGGTTTGGATCTAGAATAAAAAGCTGTATGCAGTATTTTCAGGTACTGTCAACATGGATCTCTGCACGAATTATGACCAATTTTATGCCTTCTGCCCCCTTTTTAAATATCTGGAACTAAGGTTAAAATTTCTGTGATATTATTTCAAAGCACTTTTATGTAAGATATTAGTAGTGTGGATTGTAGTATGTTCTACTAGAAAAGGGATATTACTGAACTTATATTTGTTCCTTTTGATAAGAATTTCCTATAATGCTTTTCTCAGCTGAGACAATTGTGCTCACAGTTTTATTCTGGGCCTGTAACACATCAGTATTTCTACTATTACTTCAGTCCAAGATTCTGAGGCAGTGATAAAAGTACAGCTGTTACTTAGGCTGTAGATTGCAGAAGGAGAGAATTCTTTAACCTTCTGTCACTCTGAGGATATGAAGCATAAAGTCTGAGGTCACATTTTAAAGATATGTGAATGAATAGGACAGAAAATGCATCATGTTCTAATTGTTTAAGGGTTATTTATTGGATGAGGAAATGGTGTAGGTGGAGCACAGGTTGCTGTTTTGTTTGGTGTGTTTGGGCAGCATTTGTGTGTGTGCTTGTTTTTTTGTTTGGTTTTGCTTGTTTTTTTTCCTAGGGCTGTGTAGTGAAATGAAAGAGGTCAAGTCTTCTTTTCTTTCTCCCACATCTTGCTTTCTGTCTTTATTTGGCCTTATTGAATTCCTTGTGCTTTGAAATACATTTTTACATATTAAAAATCTTTCAATAACTGGATTTTTTTACAGAGTAGAATAATCTTCCGTTCCTTCTACAGATGTTTCAAATACTACATGGAGAAAAGCCTCTCTATATCCAAGCAAATAACTGTGTAGAAGCTAGTGAATGGATAGAAGCTCTTTGCAGGGTAACAAGATCAAACCAGAAGCGGCTTAGTTTTTACCATCCTTCTGCTTTCCTGAATGGGAACTGGCTTTGCTGCAAGGCTACACTAGAGAACACAGTTGGCTGTGTTCCTTGCACTGCGTAAGTTGCTTCTCAAATAAAAATATGCATGCTTTGTGAGACAAATAATGTATTGATTCAGAATACAACTTGAAAATCTCAAGGCAAAGCTTTTGCTGCCTCCTTTAGCAAGTTATGCTACTAAAAACATGTCTTAGTGGACATGTAAAATCTTAATGTATTTTACTAAGTCAATTACTTCATCAGTCACCATATGAAGGGAAGGTAACTAATTCAGCATGTAAATCAGAACTATCAAATATTGGTTTCTTTCCATGAAGAATAATAGATTTAATAGCTCAAATTATTCAGATGCCAAGTTGAGTGCAGAAATATGACTTGCCTAGATCATCTGCATAAAATAATTGAAATGCCTTGCTGCAGAGGGCTCAGCCTGGAAGTCTCTCTCTTTCCCTAACAGTATTGTCTGGTCTATGCAGTCACTTTTTTATTTTAACGTTACATATTTTAAAACACAATGTACTAAGAAAATTGACTAAATCTTAGGTGTAGACTCTGGCAAAATCATTTGGGTTTTGTATTTATGTCAGGAAAATGAATAATGTCTTACAATGAATAATGCCTCTTAATCTTCTGTTTTCTGAAAGCAAACAAATGTTCTGATATTTAAATAAATTTACTCTTCACTGGATAGTTTACATAAATAACAGTCTGAAGATCTCAGTCCTCTAAATTTCACTCTAGATAACTTTCAGACAACTTTTATAATACTTTTTCCATGTTACTCATTTTCCGTGTTATTCAGTTCATTCTTTTATTAGATTTCTCAAAAGTTCAAAAGTTTCACATTACTAAATAACTTTTGGTTGTTTTTTCCTGTGTTTTTTTTTTATTTGGTTGTTTGATTTTTTTCTTTGTAGCTGTTCTGATTTAGTAATGTATCGTGTGCTTCTGGTATAGTAGGTTTTTTTTAAGTGTTTAATTGTAATTTAATGGCCATTAACCTTTGATATTTCTGAGATTTTTTTTTTCTCGACATATGGAATAATGAGTTCTGTTGGGGAGAAGTGATTTTTAGTATTGCTGTATTCATTGGTCTCAAAATTGTATATGCCTGTTTCTGCGGAACACTTGCAATGAATGCTGTTTTGTGTAGCTATTGTGAAGCTGTCTCTGAGTGATAGACATTAAAAGGCTAAGTATATTGACACAGAATTAGTTTTTATTTGCTTTCAGGAATTACTTACTTTGACCACTTGCCTCTTTTTTCACCTTTTAGAGATGTTCCTGCTGATACTCAGATTGAGATTGATGGAGACAGAGAGACAGAAAGAATTTACTCACTTTTCACCATCAACATGTCTAAACTACAGAAGCTGGAAGGTACTCAAATAATAATTCAGAAGAATTAATACTGATGGTGCTCAGCTCTTATTCTTTAGGCCCATAACATCAACTTAGTTGAAAATAATAGCAGAGACGCAGATTATATTTCTGTCATTTTATTGCCCTGGTATCAGACATTGGTCAGTTATTTCTTTACAGTAGACATAAGGCATGCACATTGTTTTAATTGAATTTGTGTATATGAAATATATCTAATAGCCTAAGCACAGAGACTGCAACTGTAGGTAGTTGCCCTTCTGTCTTTGCTCGCCTTTTTCTGGCTATGGAGTGAATTCTGTTGAATATGGTTCTGTTGCAAGAAACATTAGTCTTCTGTTAATGTGAACAGGAGAGAACTGGATGTTCAAGATGCTGACCACAACCAGCAGAGAATAAGCCACAGAACTGTAAATGCATCTACTTGACACTGTCTCCTGCTTTTGTCTTAACCCATTTTACGCATAAGTTAGAGTAACTTTACGTGTTAGAATCCTAGAATCACCATTCAGATAATAGATTTGTTTGTTAATTATCAAAATTCTAATTGGGATAATTGTAATTTTTGTAGAGGCTTGTGGAAGTATAGCAGTCTATCAAGGTCCACGGAAAGAACCAGATGATTATTCGAACTTCACAATTGAAGATTCTGTAGCAACGTTTCATACACTTAAACAGATAATAGATATTGTAGACAAGCTGAATGAATCACATGAAAAATATCAAAAGAAGAGATCGTCTAGTGCTAAATATGGTAGTGAGTAAGTATCTTGTATGATTTTGATGTACATAAATGTGTGTTTAAAAAAATAAATCACAGGACAAATCCAGGCTTGCTCAGGTAGAGATAATTAAGCTAAAGGTAGATTTAGACAACACAAAGACATGGAGAAAATAGTGTACGTAATTTGTAGTAACACAATATTTTTTAGCAGTTACTAGAAGATAAAAGAAGTTCCTCTGGTATGGGATTCACCTGTGTTCCTGTTGAGATTCCCATAAGGTGGTACAATGATTGTGTTTTTCCCTTGCAACTTAATATCTGAGGTGCACACAAAATTTATCCCTGCCTGCCTGCCTTCTGGGTTTGTTTTTGGCTCTTGGTGGGGTTTTTTGTTGGTTTTTTTGTTTTGCTTAGGGTTTTTTTTTTTTTCAAAATTTCTGATTTTAGTTAAGAAACAATTAAAATACCAAAAGTTACCTAAAACTGCAAAAATTACACTGCAGGAACATATCTTTAATGCAGTATATTAACTAATGCATTAATTGTAATTCACTTGCCATACTCAATGATACTGTTTCTGGTGAAGTTGGAAAAAATTAACTGGTTCTTTCAAGCGCATTGCTGTTTCAGAGCAGATTCTTTCAATTCTCTTCAATTTTGGCTGATACTCAACACCACTAGAAAGTTTTTTGATTTCTTCATTGCATCAGTAAGGCTTGATTCACCAGAAAAAAAATAATGATCGAACCCTGATTTGGTTTTGCCTAGTTTAGTATCAAGTCAAGTTGTTAAGGAGAGTTAACTGATTTAGAGGTCTCACATGACAGTACATGAGACTTTCCATAAAACCTTTAATTTCTCGAGTAGTGGTAAAAATTATGCAAAAAAAATAGTTTTTATTAATAAATTAAAATTGTATGATGAGAACTAAAAAGCTAATGTTAACCTTAAAATATTTAAGTATAGTACTTTTATTTTTCCTTTTTTTTTCAGAGAAAATCCAATTGTTGGAAAAGTTTCCTAACCAAAACAAACTGTGGCACACTTGGATGAAAAAAGAAACTGGAAATGTTCTTGGTTGTTTTGGTTTTTTTGTTTTGTTTTTTTAATCATTATATGCCTTTTTACAAAATATTTAAGAATGAACATAAATGTTAGTTGTGTTGACAATCTATTTAATATTTAATAGAAAAATGTCTACTTGGAAATCTGGTCTTAAGTTTATTTTCCTTTTGCTGAAGAACTTGGAAGTTCCAGGTTCTTAGATTAACAGGCATGAATAAATCTCAATATTGTTTTGCCATTGTCTTACCAGGAAGAACTTTCTAAACAAATAAGCTTTGTAATGGAATAAAATCCACATAGCAATTGTTGGTTGGATGACATCTCTCAATACATACACTGCAAACTTGCATGAGTTTACCATGAGTGCCTGCCCTGCTGATACAGATCTTGAAATAGAAATCCCAAGATACTAGGATATGGGAAAGATCTGAAGCTTCACACTCAATTCATTTGACTTTTTTTCTTGTATTAGGTGTTGTCAGGACTGCATTTATCTGCATCTGAAGTTTTACAAAATTGTGCAGTATGCTGCAAATAATCTGGACAGCAGATACCAGTGTTAGTTATCTTTTTAAGTACTAAAGAAGAAGAAATCAGGGAATTTATGTTGTACCTCTTGTTTACATTTGGGGTGAGTATAGTGTATGGATTGACATTAGACCACTATCCGTTTTCCTTAGGATTTTTAAGGTACATAGTTTTTCTTAATCTAAAAAGAAATGCAGGGTAGCAACATTCTTTTTAAATAAGTTTGCCTACAAATAGAAAAATTTAAATGTGAACCGATTGTGGTTAAGTACTGATCAATTTACATCATCCCATGTATAATTTTACTTTTTTTAATAAAAAGTAATAACTAGGTCCAGCTCACCTTTTGACTACAAATCTAATAAATAATCTCTTATAATCACTCAAAGCACTTTAGATATCTGGACTATCCCAGATTATTTTTAGATACTTTGTAGTATCTGCTTGTTATGATCAGTTGAATGATCATCATTGTTTTGTCTTAAAGCAATGCTTCATTGAGTGTTTTTGTATCTTTAGTTATATGAACTTGTATTTGCCACTTAACACATTTTTAAACTGGCATACTTGACTTCAGTAAGATTAATTTTTGCTCATGTCATCTGAGAAGCCAGATTTACGCTGAAAAGAACTTGTATGTATATAACCAGGAAGAATCAAAGATATTACTGTGGCAACTTTGCTTCATCAGTATTAAATACAGTGGTACTCCTTGAAATACTATTTTTAATAACTGTATGTGGTACGTTTATTTTTGGAGCATTTGCTGTGGAGTCTTTTGTTGTTGGGTGTGTTTTGGGGGGTTTTATTGTTCTTTTACAATCATGATTTGGCCAAATTAATTAGGAATGTAACTTAGAAATAAAATAGAAATCCACAATGCTTGAAACTGTAAGCTGTTTAAATTACTATACATCTATTATACTGTGGTAGGGAGACTTTCTGTAATAGGAGTAAGTTAGCAAGACAGGATTGAATATCTTTTGGAATGAATGTAACTGATTAGGATACCTATTTTGGTTTAATACCAGACAAACCATTTTAGAATATCCAGGATTCAGTACTAGTATGTGCAACGTCACAATCATTTACTTATGTCCACTGGTTTTGCCTTTTCCTTTTTTACACATTTGATATATTCTGAGTGACTTATATTTGCCAACAGTTGAAACTGGGGAGTGGGAGAGGAGCAAATATAGTAATGCCAAGAAATGTGTTTTGCCAAGTTAGAGTGGGTCTAATTGTCATTCATAAAACGCTTCATGAACAAAAAGCTGCCATTAAGCAAATTTGAATGTATCTGAGTGTTGAGGTTAGATTTTGCTGTATATGGATAAAGCCTGTGGCAAAGTACCTGTTTCTTGGAGCCATTTTCTGTTGTTTTCAAAGTCAAATTTACAAAAAAAAAAAAAAATGAATTGTATGCTCTTGAATCAATTTTTTTATTTTTTTCTTTTTTTTTTAAATATGCACTTTTTTTTTTTTTGCTTTGGTACTGGAATATCTAGGGGAAAAAAAAGGCCATTGAATATTTGTGTGATTAGTGAATATCTGATTTCTCATTTATACTGTTTTAAAATGCAGTAGGTGTTCTAGAATTTAATTAGGTACGAGTAGAATGATTAATAATAAAAGTTGCCTTCATTTTGATTAGTCTAGAAAGATGATGTTAATCAGTAATTGTTAGGATTGTAAATTATCATTAGTTTTAATTTGTATTATGATGATGTATTGTTGAATGTATTTTTATTTAAATTTTATTTTCTTATCGACATTAAAATGTTTTGTAACATTGCTTGAGAATAACTCACAAATAAATTACAACAAACTTGAGATACACTGTGTTTTCTGTGAGGCCTTCTGTGTTAACATTTATCTGAAGACTAAATTAATTGGTTTTACTTACAGGAGTTGGGTATAAAGAGATAAATCTTGTTGAAAGGGAAAAGAGAAACAACCCCATGATGTCAGGGTGAGGTATCTTCTTGTTCATGTACTGCATTGTTAGATTCTAGCTAAGGCTGACAGTTGGAAAGAGAAGTGATAGTTAAATCGTTTATCATAACAGCGTGCATAGAAACCTTAGTAATGTGACACATTTTTTAAAGCTTGAAATGATTGATCTGATGTACTGAATGATATCTAGTACTGTGTTATTAGTGTTATATCACTATTTTTTTTCATGCTTATTGATTTGCCTTTCATTACCTTTTCTGTGTACTAGGACCAGCTGACAAATACAGTTCATTAGACCCATTTTAAATATATTGCATGTGGAAAAAACAGTCTGAGCTTTTCTCAATCTTCCTTCTTTTTTATGTAATCTGGGCACCTTTTTTGCCACCTGCTCTCCCTTCCCATGCGTCAGGGCATTTTTTAGAAGATAATTTTGTACAAGCATGTTTTGATGTATGAAGATATCTTGTTTCCTTGTACAGAGAGCTGACCTGTTGTCCTTTATTGCTGGTATGGAAGCTCAGAAGTTACAAGAATTTACAAAAACAAAAGTTACAAAAATTACAGTGCAAACTTTCTAGTCATTTCAGAATTAATTTTGATTCATTCCAAGTTAAGCTGTATGAAGACCCAGTCTGTGTGGTCACTGCATTCATTTGCAGAGATCACAGGGCAGAGTAAGTTAAAGATGAAACTGGAAGTACAGGAGGAATTTTTTTTCATTAAGAATTTGTTTGTAAGGATTCTGCGATTATAATAGCAGAGTGATCTGTTCTTTTTACTGCTGATACACTACCTTCTCTTAACTATTCTATTAAACTGAGTTTTCTCCAAACCGTGACATGAAATGGCTGTTCCCATCTAAGGTCTGTAACTTTTGTGTTCTTCATTTTTTCAAGTTCTGGGCTAAGCTAGCAATCATAGATGTATACGGCCTCTGTAGCTAGAAATTATTCCTAGGACTCTGGATTCCTTGGAAATCTAACACAGTTCTGTACATCTTTGTCCCCTATCATGTATGCTGATAACTATAGTGAGAAAGTGCGTATTTACAGCCTATAGATAGATGAATATATGTATTCAGTCTACCTATAGACTATATATAAAGGTAACAGAATTAGTAATACATGGAAAATTACAAGACATTATCTTTAATCTCTGCTCACATGTATTTTAAAGTACAAAGTTTGCAACATTTACTCACGTGATAAGGAATGATTGTAATGTTTTTAAAAGAGCATGCATATGGAATAAAAATTCTGCCAATAAGCAACATCTCCCAGTAACAAACAAAGGCAACTTCCAGTAGAATAGACAAATGTATACAATTTAATTAAGGTTCTTCCAAATAGTTACAGAAGCATATTCAATGCTTATATGATTTATGCAGATTAAATAAATCAGAAATCCTTTAATAGCAGTAAGAGGCTATATTGGTGTTACTGTGTTCAGCTGTGATAATACTGCTGCTGAAATACTTTTCTGTATTTGTGAGATTCAGCAATACGGGCAGCTGTTTATAAATGAATACCAGAGTTTGAGAGTTGAGCTGTAAGAACCGGGAATATAGACACTAATTTAGTTAAACTAGGTAAAATAAAATTTAAGTTTTAAAAGTCACTTTATGTACCTAAGTCAGGAACAAAAGGTTAGATAATCAGTTGCTCTACAGTCAGAATAAGGCTTAAAAAGACCCAGTGGATGCAGTGTTCAGGAATTCCATGTGCTTTGTAAGTATGTGGAGTTTTGTGCACAGGTTTTTTGTTGGTTTGTTTTAAATAAAAGTGATTAGACAGCCTTGCTGAATTGACTTTAAAACATTCTTTGTATTGATAAATGCTTATGGAAAAATAACAAAAGTAATCCATATATGTCTTAATAGGATGTTCCATAAAGTTATATGACCAAGCTTTTTAAATGTTTGAGGCCATAATTATTTTAGTAGAATTACTATTGCAAATGCTATAGCAGTTCTACATAAAGTCTACTTAACAGTTTCACCGAAAAGAGGATACAGATCTTTATTCTCAGTTTAGAAACATTAATTATATCTCATTTTAAATCAAATTAGACAGTCTAGTTTGCTTTAAGGGGTTGTGACTTTGTTCCCCACTTTCATTCTCTAATTTTGGCCATTCTTCCTACTCAGGGAAGAAAAGTGAGAGAATCATAGAACAGCTGAAGTAAATCTCCTGTGTGACTTGGAAGTCAAGATTTAAAGGTAAAAATCTCTTACCTGGACCTTCTGAAATAATAGTGCAGAAGATTTTGGCTCTGGTTTCTCAAAAAATGCAGGATATCCCCTACTTTACTCCAGGTTGGTGTTTCAGCGGCAAACTCTTGTGTCAGGGAGCGGAGACAGAAAATTGAATGTTCTGAGGGATGTGTGTGTGTGTGTGTGTGTGTGTACATATATATATATATAACAAAAGAAGGCTTCAAAGCCAGCCAGGTTTGTGTTCAGTGTGCAGACCCCCTACTTGCTGAAGGGTTACTTAAGTAGCTGGCTAAGAAGCTGAGGGGTGGGAGATTCTCAGGGTTTAACACTACCTCAGCTGCTCAGCCTTTGCTTTTCCTAGTCTCCATGACATTGTTTGCTAGGTGATACAGAAACAAGCCTTCATCAGATGGCAAAAGGCTGGCAAAAGAGGTAAAATTAGTAACAGGGCAACTCCCCTATAAAATTCAAGTTATCTACAGTAATAGTCAGACCTGACATTTCTGTTGTGTCTTTCATCCATAGATCTTTAAAGTGCTTAATGAAAGAAGGCTAAGTATTCAGCTCCTTGCTGGGTTGTGGCAAGGTGCTATGTACCTGTATAGCAATACAGATTTTAAAAGTCCATGAGGAAGGAACATTTCCCTGTAGTTTCTGTTGCTAGCAAGTATTTAAATGGTGCAAGATGCCGGCAAAATGCTTTGTCTAATATTTGGTCATTTTAATCATCTTGAATCATATGCTGTGACAGCCCAGAGGGTGACAGTGTAAGCTGAGAGGTTTGTATAAGCATTTTTTTCTTATGATAATGATGCAGTACACCTTATAATTTGCCTCATAAATTGTGTTTAGCCCCATACCTTTTTTCTTTTTCACCTTTTCTCCTAACCTTGCTGATTTACCCAAGTGAAAATTAGACCAAATATGTTACAGGTTACCTGATTGATCTTACAAGTATCTTAAAGCTGAAACAGAAATAATCCTTGTCCTGAGTGTGAGATCTTAAAGGAAGCATCAAGCTGTACAAATAGAAAAATACAAGGATGAGTTCCAGTGCTGCTGAAAAACTCCGTTAATGATCTAACATTTTTAAACATATGAAGATTTCTGTAACAACTGAAATAATTCACCTGGCTTTCTCCTGAATAGTTCATTCAGATTCTTGTCTTGCATGATGTTTAAATGATTTTGTGTTTGAGTCGGTTTTGGGATTTTTTGACAATTTATGAAAATACTTAAGTTGTATATGCATATATTCTGGCACTATGTTGGCCCAAATCTTGAAGTAGAAAGGTGGGTCTAGTCCAAAAATGTGACATGGCACACAGGGTATAATGTCTGCAAGTGTGAATGATGAGAGGATGAATGTGCAATACCCTCCAGTAGTTTAAACGTGTAATGGGAGTTAACAGCAAACCTACATAGTTTGATTTTCAGTTTTCTTCTCAGAATGCAGTTCCATTCTTAAACAGCTAACCTCAGTTAAAATATGCATAATTTCATCTTCACAGCTAATTTTTTAATAAATGAAATATGAGACTAGCTTCTAACTTGAAAATCGATGCTGTCTAGGGGGAATAGTAATAGCTGGGTTTTACTCCAAAGAGTAAAACAATTAGCAAACCAGAACCTAGTGTAGAATTTGATAAAATTGGAGTCTTCGCATCTTTGGCTTTAAATCTCTGCTTCAGAAGGAGAGATGGATAGGCCCAGGTGTTGCAGGAAGACTGAAGTTCCAAGTTTAGACTTAGTTAAAGAAGCACAGCAAAGTCAGGAGCTATTTAGTCTCGTTTGAGACAGGTTTTTCTCATTAAAGCAGAAAGGTTCTCATGCATGGGTCAGTAAGTTATTTTTTAAAAAAACTTCTTTAAGGATTTCCCTTCTATATATTAGGTGTCATGATGTTCATTTGTTTTACTTAAGAATCACTTAAGAATCTCAATTACTGGTACTTCTCTGTCTTTGAGCTCATTCCCAGACTTCTATAAAGTTCATGCCAAATCACACACATAAGCAGCAATATAGGGAAAATGGTGGGGATATAGTTTCTTTAACTCCATTTGCTACTCATCATAGCAATATATTCTCTCATTTCTTCAGTCTCTCTTCCAGTGAGTGCTTTCCAGTGTAAAAGTGGCATGCAATTTATTCTACAAATACAATATGTTTCCCTAATTCCTGGTTTGTTTTTTTATTTCTGGATGCCCACTTCATGCTTCTCTTTCACAGAATCTCTACATGCTAACACTGAAATACATTTTCCATTTTGGCAATTGCATCAGGCAGCTTCAGTAAAACCTTAAGAACTGCCACAAGTGGTTTCGTTACAGGTGATAAGCAGTGTGCTGATACAGTTCTGTCTTCTTCCTTTGCAGCCCCACTGTTTGAACTATAACCACCACTGTATTATTAGTACTGACCATTAACAGCCCTGTTTAGCATATTGCTATTGGCAAAATGGCAAAGAGAAGCAATTTAAAGATCAAAAGTTTAAGAATATGTTTAAAGAAAAAGTTTAAGGTGATCAGAGCTTAAAAACTAATTTTGGCACAGAACTGAGCTTGAATTCTTTTTTTGGCAAATAAATAGACACAGTACTTAAGCATTCTGATATATGTTAAGTCTATTGACAGACCAAACAGTTCAGCATGTGCATTAGCTGGCCAAGTGTCATGGGTTCAGCAGTAGCAGTCATTTTTCTCCTTCTTAGTAGCTGGTGCAGCACTGTGTTTTTAACTTGTGGCC
>JANRGW010003351.1:0-34461 GCA_024733675.1 Psilopsiagon aymara
CAGAGCATGAGGCTCCAAAAGTCCTTGGTCAGACCAAACATCACTAAGCCATAACTAAAAACATTGGTGTTATCAGCACTGTTCCCAGGCCGAAATTCAAAAGCACAGTGCTATCAAGGAGAAAAATGACTGCTACTGCTGAACCCAGGACAGAGTGTCTAGACTTTTAGGCAGTTTTTCAGTCAGATTGAAAGCAACAATTCAGTGTTTACCATTGTGAGTGTAATATTTATCATTTGGCCTCTTTAGAATTATCTCCAAACTCTCAATGTTTGATCTGTAACTGCTCAACACTGCAATTCAGTTCATCAAACAAAAAAAAACCCTGAAGTAATTCTTTTTTGAAAAGGGATAGCTCTCCTATCACTCGTGTTCTAATGATGGAGTGTCATTGATTCTTTATTCTCCTTTATGTGAACTCAGCTAGAGGATAACAGCTTTATGGCTCTGAATTTATTTCCTTTTTATTTTTAGTAACAAGACAAGAGAAGTGACTGTCTGAAGTTATAACACATGAAAAGGAAATTTGAGAACCTGAGATCATTCTGAGCCGTGAATCTAAATGGCCAAAATATGAAAAACAAATTGTGGCTTCTTTTCAAAAGAAATTATATTTTCCTTATGAATTTCCTTCCCATCCACCTACACCTTTCTTTCATATACAGCCAGTCATATTTAATTATGGATTACTGTATTTATTTGTAAAATTTATATTATTTGTGTAGCAGTTTACCATTAAATCTAACATCAAATGATAAATGGACAGACAATTCCGTTAATTTTCTGTGATGAAGATGTTAGTTTATGAAATGGAAATTGTTTCTTCAGTCAAAGACATTAAAGATGATGATGCAGATAAACATAATAGACATTTCCATATTTTCCAAATATATCACAAATTTAAAAAAAAAAAAAAAAACAAACAAAAAACCCAGAGTAACATATCCATGAGGAAAGACAGGCACAATATAGCATAAGGCAGCAGCAAGAAACTATGGAGCTGAAAAAATACATTTGATAAAATGAGGAGAAAGCAGCAGTATGTGAAACACTTGCATTTCCTATAGGAAAATACATACAACAGGATAGAACAGCTCTGCTAGGTGGCACCTTTCCAGGTGGAGGTGCCTCTGTATTGTTCTGCAGTGAAAACACAACCCTGTTCAGCAGTTGGGTCCAGCCTCATGTAATTCTTAACTGCACCAAACCCCCAGGCTTTCTTTCCTCTGCTTTTGGGTCTGGCCCCAGAGACTGGACCTTTTCCAGGATGTACGCCTATGTGAAACCACTGCGTATGCTCCCTTTTCTGTGATGAATAACCCTAAATTGATGTGGAGATGCTTGTGAGTTTCCAGAAGCCTTAATTTTGCGTATTTTGCGGTAACCAATACGTTTTCAGTTGATGGGCTGTCATACATTGAAATAGTGAAGTCTCTTAAGAAAAATATTTTTTAACAAGATTTTTAAAGTTCGGTTGTTTCCCAGGCTTTAAAGGCACAGATATTAGCAAAGCTATTACCTAGTTACTCGGCACCATCTTTCCTGATGATTAATGTATTGCATATGATGTCTCTGCTACAGGCACAGAGCATCTTTCCAACTAGCAGCAGGGGGCTGAACTAAGATGGTAAAGAACATTTGTGCATACAACATTTAGTAACTATTTAGAAAAAAATCCATTAGTTTTTTTATTTCAGAAAGTCCATAAAGGAGGAGCTCAGGAAATAAATGAAAGCAAGGATCGATCAATCATTTGTTGAACTGGAGGGTAATCATTCATTACTGGCAGAATCTCTGCTTTGTGTTTGCAGGACTGTATTTTAGTATTGTAAGCAATTAAGTGCATTCATTAAACATGAAAACAATATCTGCTCCTTTTTGTAAAGCGTTCAGTGCAGAACAGTAACACTGCAGGGGGGGTCTCCTTTATTTTTCTTTCTTTTTTTTTTTTTCTTTTTTGATCAAGAGGCTATGTGGAGAGTGGGAGATGGCTGGGTAGCAAAGATGCAGCATATAGCTGGAGTAGACTGGACAGCAAGTCAGAGCAGCAGTTTGGAGAGGAGCAGCACAGCCCTGCTACAGCCTCAGGACAAGAGCTGAGAACCAGCATAATCGGCTCCTAATCTCCCCTGGATATTTGCCTTCCTTGTACTGAGCAAGCAGTGATCTGGGGACAAGAAGGGACTATAGAAACCAGAAATTGCTGATCATTACTGATAATAACATTCATGGAATGCAACATGTGAATTTAGAACAGTGCACTGAAGATACAAATGCTGCCTGAAAAAGAAATACATGTTTCTAAATCTACTGCTAAAGGACTGTATTTACTACAAGTCATGAAGAAAAGAAAAAAGGGTGGGGTGGGGTGGAAAAAGAGCCTTAATTAAGAAGTGTACATGCTCTGGAAGAGTAAGGCTCTCTAGCAGGTGCCTGGTTATACAATGTGAATGTACTCAGAGACACATTTTACTCAAGCCTTAAATGTGACATTGCAAAGAGGTAATTGGTTTCATGATGCATGCAGGCAGGTATTTCAGTACTAGAGGAATGCTGATCCATAGCACCACTGTTTTATTACCTCGCCCCAACCCAAAAATGCAGGTTAAAAGAAAAAAAACAAAAAAACACAAACCAAAACAAAACCAAAAAAAAATCAAACCAAAACTCAAAACCACCACCACAAACATCAAACCAAAAAATCATGAATCCAGGATAAGAATGAACCTTCCAGCACATGAGCACAGGAAGCCAGCCAGAAAGTCTGTAAGGCCGACAGATAATCATGGCAGAAAGGCAGTACTTGGGGAAGATAAAGTTACTGCAGAGAAGCTAAATGACTCCTCTGTTTTCATTGCTTAACAAACCAGAAGTTCCCTATGGTTGAATGAGATCTTCAGGCTGTGATAATTCACTAAAAAAATTCTATTGCTCAGCAATGTTCCAAATGTAACCAAGTACTGAGGATCCTGAGACAGGAATAGAGAATCTCTTTTCCCACTCTATGAAACCAAGGATTGTATGCATCTTGAACACTGCTTATGTAAAAAAGATGGATCAGAACTGGAGAAAGTCCAGATAAAATGGAAGATGATTAATTAAATTTATAAAATGGCTTCTGCATGAGGAACAACTAAATAAGGCAGGACTGGCCTGAGGACACTGCAAAAGGATAAGCTGTCATCTCTTGCTTATATGAAAAAATAAGGAGTTTGACATGAAACTGGTAGCAACAAACCTCAGAACAACTAAAAATGGCTGAGTCTTCATGCAAGAAAGACTAGATAATAAGCTGTGAGCTTCTCCTGTCAAAATAATTTCACAGAAAAGGTCTGAGGGTTGCTAAATACATAGTGACTGCAGAGAATCTCTCGTCTAGAATACTTGAAGCTGGGAAGGGAAATTTGATTTGCACACAGTTCCTGCAATGTGGGTTATCACCTCCTAGTGGCTGCAACTGGACAAAAAATTGTGTTGTGGACAGTACCCTTGCTCTGGCATTTTATTAATGGAAATTTACTAAGAATTTACACATCAGCTTCTTCCCCTTCTTGTGTGTATGAGCTAGGTACAAATGTAATCAAATGTTACTCAGTGATACCTGAACTAACTTGCTGGTCTCATGGCTTAAGTGTCAGATACACAAAGTTTGCTGTCCTCATCACTTTTTACCTGCAACCTCTCTTTCAATTTTTCTTTTGAGCTTGACCTAGGGTAGAAGCCTCACCCTCCTTGTAAGGTGTATCCCTAGCACACATACAAAGCACGTGAGGAAACAGGGCTGGAGAAGTCTGTCAACACTGCACAACAGTAAGCTTCTCTGTGCAGGTTTCCTATGTCCTTTCTAAAGCACCTATGTAACAGTTCGGATCAAACAATGTGAAAAGCAGTGTTAGTGTTTTAGACTTTCTGAGGAGTGTGCATTGCTTTTAACTGGAGTCAGGTCCTTGTTGGTGTGTCTGAATAGCTGTCTCTCCTGCTGGCTGTACAGTCACAGCAAGGGGTTGGACTAGGGGAAAAGGTAAAACTGCTTTGACCATGATGAAAATATATTTACCAGTACTTCTTTGTTACTATTTTCTCTCTGGATGGCTTCTGCTTCAGGTCAAATAGATCTGAAGAGTTGAGTTATGGTTCTGTCACCCTGGAAGAAGGGGTGGTTGGGGAGACCCTGCAATTTGTGTGCTGGTCAGAAGTTGTGGGATGAATGTGGCTTCTGTCTTGCTCCCTCGGAGCATGCCTTTGTGGAGTGAAGAGCTACTCAGCAACAAGCTTCCAGCATGTGCACGATACAAACAGGTGGTATGAAACTGCAAGGTAAGGAGCAACCACACCAAAAGTGCTCTTTTTTTTTTTTTTTTTTTTCCTGCTTCTGTTCCATCATATGTCATTTAAAAGTGCCCATGCTGAAAAACATAGCCAGCAAAGCAGAAGGGAGCCGTGAGCCGTTGCACCAGTGCCAGCACAACAGCTTGGCTGCTTTGCCTGGCAGCTCCGGCCTTATCACTGCAACTTGCTCTACAGTTGTAAAGATGCCTGTAAAGCACAAGGCACCTGTTTCTGGAGACTCAGATGTTACTGAAGGCTTCTGTGAACAGCTTATACCAAGGAATGACAGTAATTTCATATGTGCTGGATAGGAGTGGCCGGAGGGAATTTCCAGAGGTTATGTCCTAACAAGAAATTGTTAGTCAAAGTAACTGAAAATTCAGTGCAAGTAATGCACACTTATAGGAGATTTTTTAAAATAATGTTTCTGAATAGCATAAAATCAAACTTATTATAATGAAATAACATATTCCACTCTTCAAATTATAGCTCTTGACCTTGAAAAGCATTTCATAAGAAGCGTATTAAAAAAAAAGTGGTTTTATGTAAATTGAGCTGCTCCTTCAGAATTAGTGAATTAAAAAAATGAGCTAATAGCAGATTTTAGTCATAAAAGATTCAGGTTTACAAAAATACTTGGTAAATCTGTGGATACTCTTTCTGTTACTCTACACTGTTTGAGAGCTTTGTGTTAAAGTTAGCAAATCCATTTCAAATTTCATGCCTGCTTAATGATTAAGCTTGCTCAGTGTTATTAAAGGATTTCTCACTGATACAATCATTTCTCATACATTAAGTTGATGAGCTGTTACATTTCCTCACCCTCAATATGGATTTACTCTTGTTTAGCTTACTGCTATACATTTTTTCAAGGACATTTTAGTAGCAAAGGATCACCCACTGATGTACAGATATGAAGGAATGGGGAATTGCTAGTAGTAAGAAAAAAAAGAATCCTATAATTTCATCAGTATTTGGCATCCTTTTACAGGCACTTTGCAAACATCATCTGCAGCAAAGTCTCGTGTTAGACTTTTTCTTACTAGGGGAGGTTTGGGGTGCGTTCGGAAAAGTTTTCTAATAATGTTTGAAGATCTGATACTAGAGACAGAGTCTATTCTGCAGAACACAAACTTCAGTATAAACATTTCACAGCATTATAGTACAAAATCATAATATTCAACTATGAAGGAGATTCCTTGCTTTTCCAGTCAGACTGTTTCAAGAGGATGACACAGGGGAACTGAACAGCAGTTTTACAGATGTAAATGTATTCACAAGATGGAGGCTTCATTTTGCTGTTTTTTCTGGAGATACTGTGGTTCAGATTATGCCTTCAGAGGTTCTCATTCAAAAACTTAAAATGGCAGTATTTTCAAACTAGCTCAAAATTTAACTCTTGAGAAAAAAAAACTGGTTCAAAGGTAAATACTGAGACTTTCTGATTTTGTTTTTTTTGTTTTGTTTTTTCATGTTAGAGACAGTTTAGAAGTGTCAGAAGAGTGTAATAGATCATGAAAGTACTGCAAAAATGGAAATCACTGTTGTAGGGCCTTCAGGACAAACACCTCAGCTTTATTCTTACACACTTGGATAATTCCAGTGTTCGGCTTTACTCAGACTCTCAAAATTAACTGAGTGGCTGAATTTTATTGTGTTTTATTTTCAGCCTAAACTGTGCAATGTCAATAATAAAGGGATTTCTACCAACATGAAAAAAGGAAATAAATTACTTGAGGCCTGGTTCTCTGGATATATTTAAGAACTTTAGCAAAATGAGTCAGGGATGAATCAGGCACAATTCACTGACTTAATGGGAAAAGTGCTCTACAGCTCCAGCTATGACACACAAAGACTTAAGTTCCACATTTAAACTAAGCTATTAAAATGAAAATAATAAAAATTTAAAAAGTGGAATGAAAAGCACTTTCCACAGAAAATGATACTACTCTTTTCCAGAAGCCATTCCCAAATGCAGCTACTGAATCCTTGAGAAATACTTGTATCCTAAAAAAAAAAAATTCTTACAAGTTTTAATTGCTACACAAAGATGAAGGCATAGGACAAACCTAGTCTTTGTCTAGTCTGGGATACCGATGTAGCTTTCCACATCCATGCCGTCTCAGCCGTGTCAGTGCAAGATCTGAATGCTTCACATCCAAAGCAAGTTGGTGTGAAAATAGCTCTTATCACTGGCATGCACACACTTGTTATAGCACAACTGTCATGTGGAAGCATATTATTGCTAGAGGCTGTTTATTGTTTTCCAATAAAATCAACATGCCAGTACCTTGAAGAAGCTTTCTTGCAGAGTCATCCTGATTTATCATCACTTTTGTCAAACTTTCTTTTCTGTGGTCGAAAATAATCGGTCATCGATTCTCTTTCTATGATTTTGGTTGACGTCAGGAGTTTGGTAGTCAAAACAACACCATAAATAAACTTGAATTATTTTTAGATATGAAAATAACAGTAACTACAGATCAGAGCTGATGCTGCAAATGAGCTCAAGTTATTTTAGTGCACACTGGAAATAGATACAGAAGATAGTACAGCTAGGAAGAATGCTTTGACAAGAGCCCTGCTTAGTAACTGCTATAGTTTATATCTGAACTGTAAAGTACAAAGGGAAAATAAATGCAGCTCATCTGCCTAATCACTAAGCCACTTGGTGTGAACCTGCATCTTTCTGAAAGTTTCCTTAACTTGTCATTCCTTTTCCTTGTTTTCTGATAATTTTGGTCCAGAGAGCTGTGAACAGCATTACAGCTGCTTTTCCATACAGGCAGCTCTCACACAGATGGAGGATGGCAGCTCACTGTTCCAGCTTGTCTGCTCCTCTTCTGTTAAAATAAAACCTTCTAGCATCTATTTTTGTGAGATTAAAATAAATAAATAAAGAAAGAAAGAAAATGCTTCCAGTGTATCTGGTTTAATGGTTTCTACCGGATTTTAACATGCTGGAGTAGGATGGGCAGCAATCACTTGGAGTTCAGGGACAGAAGGCTTTTTCACTGAGTTCAGCCAACTAATCAACTGTTCCACATGACACTACACGTCTGCAGAGACCATCTCATTTATTTCAACAGGTACATATGTCAGAGAACTTTAATGTCATGGTTACAATTTCACTGCTGGCCATATTATAAATCACACCTTTAGCTAAGTGGCTCCTCATATATGGGAACTAAAGAGCTGGATAACTGAAGACCACTTGGTCCAGCATCGGTGGAAATAGTTTCAGTGTCTTTGGCTGCCGAGCAGCTGATGCTGATAGCTCTCCTGCTGCACAACCCAGGGTCTGCTTTGATCTACTGCCTGCAGAGATGGAGAAGCTCATATCTCAGTCAGGGTTGTACCTAACAATAGAAGTTGAGTCCCAGGTTAAAATATCTTTCATATCTTCAACATTATCTTCTGATTTATTTCATTATCACAGGCTGTAAGATATTATTTAAAACATAGCAAACCGATTTATTTAGGATATGCTCACAAATAGCTCCAATTATCCAAATGTCACTTATGAGAAAGCTTCTGGGACTAAAATATCTACAAACATGTGCAGCACTCCATGGCTTCTGTATCAGTGTGATGAAGTTTTTCCCAGTAGTCTGCTGGTTCCAAGGTACTTAACAAAAGATAGATGGCTGAACCTCATAGAAGTTTTGCGATGCTTGACTTGACACTTTGGAAAGCCAGATGATATGAAGGAAGGGAGATACAGGTTTTTTAGTGGTAACTAAGGGGAGAATCTTCCTACAAAATTTTTTATTACAGAGAATTATATCTTTTTACCATAATAATGAGTGCTAAAATTATACCTCTGCTTTGAGTGTATTTTTATTCTATATGGTTTAAAGCCTTTTTTGTTTCTATAAGGAATAATAGTCTTTTCTTGATTAATTTTCATGCCATCAAGAAAGTTACTGAAATGTTTTTTGCTTTGTTCAATTTTTAATGTACTCATGGGCTCATGTTGGCTTTAGAATATTTTAATCAGAAAAGCTAGATGGTACTGTGCCATTAGGATTTTTTTGTTCTTTGTCTTGTGAGGTGGTTGATTTCTTTTTTGGTTTTGTTTTTTTTTTGGAGGGGAGGGGGTTGGGGTTTACTTTAGGTGAACAGAAGTAGATAAGTAAAAGAGAGAAGGAAGAATAATTTTTTTACCTACTGAGAAGCAATGTTGCAGCATCAGAAACCACTGCAAACAGTAATTTCAAAATACTGTTATTCCTCATGGTAGTTGTAGAAAATCGCATTTAATTATCTTGAACTAATCTTGCTTACTGAGCCAATAGAATTTCAGACTGTGAATTTTGGTTTTTGTGTCTTTAAATGTTAGATCAGTTTATTTCTTCCGTACATACAGTTATGAAGCTAAAACTAAATCAACAATAAAGTTTTGCAAGTTTTCAGAAGATGTCCATCTCCATCCAACTAATTCTGTGTGGTTTGTGTTCAGTTACACCTTCTTTTTTTCCCCCCATTTTATCTGGGACTTAACAGTCTGAGAATTTGTTACATTATATGGTGGCCATTATTTGCAATGGCAGTAAAAGGAGATTATGAGAGGTAGGAAATAACAAAGAAATGCTAATTAGCATATACAGCTGGACAAATGTATTGAACTTATGTACTACATACCCAAAAACATATTCCAAATATTTTATGCCAACTTCCTCTGAAAGCAAAATGATGAAGTTAAAAGAAATGTAACCATCAGTAGTAAGGAAAAAAATCTTCAGACCTTCTGTCTCAGCTGCTTTTTATATAAGAACTTTTCTTACAGTTAAATTACTATTTTTAATATTTTTTCCATGTCTACAGCTATCTGCCTACCTATCTGATACCTGTTAATTTTAAATTAATTCTGAAAAGTGCCACAGCTTAGTTCCTTTCTTGTTTTGGGGAGTGTAGAATATTTGCTTTATATTTAGTAATTCATTTGACATTGGAGATGTTTGAAATATGATCAGTGTTCTCTGAAGATGTACAAGTCAGTGTTTCTTACTTAAGTTCCTCATGTCATAAATTTTTCCTACATAAAATAGATGTGATAGAAAAAACAATTGGAGTGATCACTGGCTGGTTTTAAGTGGGATGGATCTGTATTTGAACTGGAACTGCTGAAGCTGGTTTCTTTTAGACACACTCAGAGTAAAACAGGTTCCACTAGAGGATGCTATTCATGAAAGTGAATTGGTGTTGATGTATGTCTTTTAAGGTGCTTTATCTTTGCAAGAGATATTCAAATAGCTCACATTATTTTAAGGGTACCTATGTAGGTGAAAGACTGGAAGACAAGGTGGCAAACATCGTACAAATCTTTAAATTTCATGCTGGAAAAAGGAACATTACTCACTGTATTTGAACTCAATCCCACCTGCCTAAGAGTTGAAATAAATGGAGAGTCAGTTTTGGTTTGATGTATCTTTTCCATGGTAAAGTTAAGGATAGGGTTAAAGTGAAAATTGTGAATTGTCATATGGCAAGCTGGTTATGTGGTAACTGACACAATGAAAAGAATCAGGATTTTTTTTTTTCTTTTTTATTCTTTTTTCCTGTTTTGTCAGCACATAATTTATCTTTTATTCTTCCCCCCAGTTTAACCCCACAGGTAAAACCTCATGCAACCTCCCCAGGCGCACAGTGAGACAATGAATTGGGTGTTTTCTGTGTGTATTTAAAGAAAATAAACCCTACAAGTTTCTGCATGATAGGAGTAAGACATGCTTAATTGAAATGTCCTAAATAGATTTCTCTCCAAAGGGCTTGATAGAGAGCTTTCAGGTGAGAAACTGCATAAATACACGGGTAGAAACTTTATCCACCCATCTCTGCAGGAGTTTCAATGTGCAATAGTTGTTGGTTTTACTGTTTGCTATATCCTACTAACTGTAACATCTGTAGTTTTATACCTAATCTTGGAAGTCAATTTTATGATTTTATATTCTGATTAGAGTTGCAGCCATTCAAAATCTGACCTGTTCAGGTTAGCTATTGGGCCTAATGAGTCCTAAGTCAAGGAAGGCAATAGTTCATTACAAGCTCATTGTCTAAAAGTCGTTCAAACAAATCACATGGTGAATATTTATGAGTTAGCTATCCATTTGTCTTACTCAACAAAATATAGATTCTGATATTAAGTGAAATCTTGTAGATTCTCCTGAAATATTAGTAACATAAACTATCACTGTAATCAACACCACAATTTCCAAGAAATGCCAAAATTCCTAACACTTTGAGAGACTAAATTGAACAAGAGTAATATTTAAAAATCTAAGGGAGAAAGAAAATAAGCACATGCAGGGAATGGTTTCTTATTTACTTTCAATGGTGTTTTTTGAAAAGGCACAGGCCATCAATTCTTTATTCCTATGAACATTGAAGAGTAACATAACCTTCTTCAAACAGCTTATGAATGTATGTAGATTTCAGGAATGTATAATGATCTCTTTATTAATAAAGTGCTTCATGCCTTTAGGATGACTGTAGGGATTTTGAATATGCAATTTTTTCTGACTTTCTAATCTTGTTTTAGACCATAATATGCTTAATAATTTTGGATATTTTTTAAATTTCCTTGAAATTAGCTTTTTACATGGGGATATTTTTCTGTTGCTGAAGTTTTGGTTTGCGGTGGTAAATAACAGTGAAAAATTTTACTTTAATCACTTTGACATGAGATAACTCCATTGACAGAGTGCTTTAGACCATTAAGAAATTTATTAAGGGGACTAAATTATTGCCTCTAGTAATTGCTGAGGATAACAGTATTCTTTTAACCCAGCAGTTCCAAAAGAATATTTGTGTCTCTTTGGGCACTGTGAAAGTGTTCAGTGCTGTCTTTTAATGATATTTTTGGAATGATTACACTACTGAGTGATCATTGTGTGCAATTTTACTTGCCTACTAA
Source organism: Psilopsiagon aymara (assembly GCA_024733675.1). Lineage (NCBI taxonomy): Eukaryota > Metazoa > Chordata > Aves > Psittaciformes > Psittacidae > Psilopsiagon > Psilopsiagon aymara. The sequence goes on from JANRGW010003351.1 coordinate 11,246, forward strand.
GAATCTTTAAATTTTCCAAAGCTCCCATTTCACTTATAGAAACCCTTTCCCATTTTATTATTACAAAAAGAAGGATAACTCAGAAAATTTAGCAAAACAACATTTTGGTTTTTTAATGTAGGAATTATTTAGTTATTGAGTTATTACCTGCCTTATTTATGGTACAGCATATAATAGCTATGTCATAAAAATGTGGGCCAATCATTTTTTATAACCACAAAGTTATACGATTAACAAGTTGTATGATTAAACTAAGGAGTTATTTTTGTTGTTGTACTAAGCATGAAACTCTATTTGATGAAAGCCAAAATGCAGAGTTAGTTTAGAACCTTGAATTTTGACTAGCATAAAACATGACAGTGTTAATGCTAGTGCAAACATCTGTGGTTTACAAGAGAATCATTTAGTTTACTGCTGAGGCTGTGACTTTGTGGAACATTTGAGTTCTTACCAGTAGTAACTGGGTAGAAGCTTCTATTTGCAGGTAACTGAGTGATACACTTGCCTTTCCCCATCTGTAATGTGAAGCTTCCTAAACCTGTTTTTTTTAAAAAACCATCTTTTTCTTTGTCTTTCTTTGCCTGCCTTTCTGTCTGTCTCTATCTCTGTCTCATAAATCTCTACCATCTGCCAGCTGGTAAGGAACATTCATAGGAATGTACAGCTGTAATTGATAAAAGCAGAGATCCTTTATTGCTGCTTGGTCACCCCCATAAAAAAAGAAATTCATACTGATTTTCAGAAGATTTTTTTTCTAGGTAAAAGCCTTTTTTCCCCATTATGCTATGCATCTTTAATCATTAGAGATTGGCTTAAGGCTGAAGCAAATAACTTAATATCCCTAACAAAATTACAATTATTCGTTACTCTCTATTTACATGTCCTCAAGACTGAGGCATAAGAAAGGCACAGCATGGAATGAGATGTTACAGTGAAAGCAGAAATGTAAAGGCAACAGGAGGATGTCATTGCTATATACAGAAATCGAGCCAGAAAAAGGTGGCCTAGAAGAGTTTAAAATTTCCTTTTTTCTTTTTTTTTTTTTTTTATCAAGCTTAGTTTTTGTTATGACCAATCTTTCTTTAATTCACTGCTGCACTCTGAAGAAAATGAGACATATTGATTTCCACATCTTGATTCTGCTTACTTTACTAAGGCAAATAAATTCATATGATGCATTCTGATGATCATGGAATGGTTTGGGTTGGAAGGAACCTTAAAGCCCATCCAGTTCCACCATCCTGCCATGGGCAGGGACACCTTCCACTAGAATAGGTTGCTCAAAGCACTATCGAACTTGGCCATAAACACTTCCAAGAGTGCAGCAAACACGGCTTCTCTGGGCAACCTGTGCCTGTGCCTCACCACACTCACAGTTAAGAACTTCTTCCATATATCTAATCTAAATCTACTCTCTTTCAGTTGAAAGCTATTGCCTCTTGTCCTGTCACTACATGCCCATGTATAAAGTCCCTCTGCAGCTTTCTTGTAGTCCCATTTAGGCACTGGAAGCTGCTCTAAGGTCTCTTCGGACCCTTCTCTTATCCATGCTGAACAATCTTGTCTCCATAGGAGAGGTGCTCCAGCCCTCCTATGATCATCTTAATGGAGGTTGATATCCTTCTTATTTTAGGGACCTCAGAGGTGAATGCAATACTCCAGGTGCAGTCTCAGAAAAACAGAGTAGAGGGGGATAATCACTTTCCTTGACCTGCTGGTCACGTTTTTTTTGATGCAGCCCAGGATATGTTATAATAATGTACAGCATAATGATAAATGTTTAGATCAAATAAAAATATGATGTACATTAGCACCAACACAAGATATTAATTGCATATTGCATTCTATTTTTTTTCCGTGAAAAAGTAACACTTTCTTCATATTGAGGCATTTACCAGGATGCTTTGTCATTTCCAAATGTTATTGACTGTTGATGAATTCCTTGGTGTCACATTACTGTACCCATGCCATTTTCTTGTCTAGACTGTAGCCTCATATGACAGATTTTTAAATAGATTTTATACGTGCTCCACCAAGGCACATAAATATTTACCTGTAATGTCAAGTCAAAATTAAGGAGACATTTTTCCTTTTACTATGAATTCAGCAGAGTATAAAAAATAAAGGCAAGCTATTATTCTACCTATAGTTTGTATATTTGTAATGCCAGCACCTTTTCTCAGGTGTCTGGTACCCCTTCCCTACCCAGTCTTGTCTGTCTGTACACCAGGCCACTGTTCTGGTAAGCAGACTTTTAACAAAATGAAACACAATGTACTCAAATACATGACAAACTAATTGTAAACTTGCTAAATCTCTCAAAATGCCAAACAAATTAGTTAAGATCAAACCAGCTGCTTTTTAAAAGGCACTGATGACTTTCAGTGTGCTTCTGAATCATGGGCATTGCAACCTGGAGAATGCGAGTTGAAGTCCAGAGAAGTTTGATTAGTCATGTTGGCATAGGTCTGATGGAGTTCTTGTGAGACTTTTCACCCCTTATGCCTCTCCTGTTAATGCCTCCTCCCTACGGAGCAGTGAGAAATAGGTCAAAAGCTTTAAGGAGTATATTTGAAGAGAAATAACAGTAGGCAGCACATGAGGGTTACTCCTGTTGCGGAGGAGGAGTGGACAAAGCAAGGAACAAGGGAAGTTTCCCTGTTACACTCATTGACAGTTTCTGCCTTTTCTGTTCTTGTTTCTTTTCTAGAGTGAGAATGCTGGGACATTCCATACAGCAGTTTTGCAGGGCTGTTGTAAACATCAATCCATTAAGTTTTCCTGCTTGTGAATGTGAAAAAAATGTAAATGGGTGGAAAAGTTCTTTCACTTATGTAATATAGCTTTGATAAAGGCTGAGGTGGTGATCGAATTCTTACAACCCAGTCACACATCCTCAGTAAATGCTACACATTCAAACATCTTTAAGGGAGAAAACATGTCTCTGGCCCCTCATCCACAGTGTGTCTCAGAGGAGACCTTTGCCTTGCTCTTGAACTTGTTGCTTTTAATAACAAAGTTTGCTTGACTCCAGTGGTATAAAATCAGTCTTTCAAATTTCCTCCATAGAAATTAAATTAATGTATTGCAAACTGATGTAGTAATTCCTAAACAATTTAACACTAACAGAAAGTTTAGGATTCATAGTACTGGGGATGAGAAAATGAGAAATAGGTAATAAATAAGGCTAAATTTTGGTCTTTAGCACGTAGCATTACCAATAACACAGATACAAACTCATGCAAAACAGTAGAACTTGACCTAGTAAGACAAATTGATTTCTGACTATTCTGAGAGAGCAGTGAAATGAGAAATCCAACTTGTGTCTTATATATGGCTTTTTCATCAATATTGGGAACACAAACCATTTTTAAAAGTGGACTGCAATTGCCCTTGGCTGTATAAATTATTCCTCAAAAGAAAGAAAGGTCTGTGTCCCACTTTTAAATTGTCAGTACCTTGTACTGACAGAAACAGGTTCATAAAAATATTAGATGAATTAAACTTAATGTCTGAAGCTCCTATTCTTCTTTACTTGCAGTGTATATAAATAGAAATAGGGTTTATAAGTTGTTTAGTTGCGAGGGACAGTATCATTTTGAGAAAATAGCAGAAATCATCTCAGACTATATGGGTAGTTATAGAAACTTAATCATAGAGTGATTCTCTTGCATAAGTTTATCTGCTGATTTTGGTTTTGTTTTGAGGGGGTTTTTCATCTGATTTTTTTAAGTGACTGGTTTTTAGCTGGGGCTTTTGAAAAACAGTAATTTTATTTTTTTTAAAATGAAGTGAAAATAAGCCTTGTGCTACTTCTATCAATCATTTTTTATTCATTGCCATAGTGATCTAAGAGAGAGGAATGTTATTTTCAAGATCACTTGAAGCTATTGCAGAAATTCCATTATGTCTGAGAGTCAGCATATTGAAAAAACAAATGTTACAATGAAGCATTTGCAACTGAACGGTCAGCACAGAACATGGAGCTCTGCTAACATTTACTGTTCCCACTGCTAAAAATCTGAAAGAATGACTAATATAAATGAGTGCAGAGGCCTTTTAGTGGAAGAGAAAGGTGCTAGTTGCTAGTTCCTGCTGCTGTTAGGCTGCTGATTTATATCTGGAATAAACTATTAGTAAGTCTGCATTGGTCAGGAGGTTTCAGGCTGTTCTTGCCATGAGAAAGGTACCAGTGACATTATTTTGTTCATGCCAACCACTGGTGTGGTTTTCCATATTCAGAAAACCACCTATGGACAAAATGGCTTTTTAAAGCTAGTATTACTCAAATGAAAAATTTCTGTCATCCCACTCACTTAGAGCCTCCCATGCCTCTTAGCCTTTAATTCAGGCCTCCCACCACCTTTCAGCCCATGACTGAAAGAGGGAGGGAGGAGGAAAGGTCATGCAAAACCAAAAATAAATTAAGGTGGGTGGGAGATCTAGAAATAAAATCTGAAGTGGTTGGTAGGTCAAATGGGGTTGGACCCCAGTAGTTAAGCACAGGCTGAAAGGTTTGGAGGGCTGAAAGGATGTAAGAGATCAGAAAAAAGTAAAGGTCAAAAAGGGTAGCAGGTCTTAAAGTGAAGGTTCAAAGGAACACAAAATGAAGCAGAGGCTCAGAGGAGGGGGAAGACTAGAAAAAAGTAGAAGTCAAAAGGGATAAAAGTTTGTGTGAAGCTGGAACTAAAGTCAAGACTAAAAGTCACTGGAGTCCCAAAATAAAATAGAGGCTGAAAAAGGGTGGGGAAATGGGTCACAGACAGAAATAAACTAGAGGCAAAAAGGGGCTGGAGGCTGTAAATAGAGGCTAAAGGCAGTGGGTGGGAGGCCAAAAGCTGTCGGGAGGCCCTGTGTTTCTCAGTGTTGGATGGCAGCTTCTCTGCCTTAATTCCTTTCCTGAATAACTGCAGGAAACTAATCTACATTAATACATAGAGTCTCAACTATTGCTTACTCTATCCTTACACTCTGACTTTGGAAGAAGTTCTGGGGAGCCCTCTTCTTGTTAACTGATAGTATTTTTATGTCTCTAGAGAAAATTAACTCTGCTTACTCTTTATCTTTGGAATGGAGCTATAGCAGTGGTTTTGATTTACTGAAAAAGTTTCTAATGTGTATACTTTGCTGTAGTAGTAGTGATACTGGCCTTCATCTAAGCACAGAAATTGTGTATCTGAGTTGAGTGAATTGGGAGTGGCTGGGATTGAGTTAACTTTCTCCGTAATGGCCTGTACAGTGCTTTGTTTTGGATTTATGATCAGAAGTGTTGCTAAAACACCAGTGTTTTGTGTATTGCGGAACAGTATTTACACAGTGTCAAGGTTTTTCATGCACCAACTGTGCTATCACCGTAGAGATTTGCATGACATATGGAAGAACATGATTATAGATATTTGAAAACACTGGCACTTACTGTGTGTTGATGGTGTCAATGCCCTGGACAGACCCTATGGCAGCACTCACCGCCACTCAACTGCAGTACTTCTCAGTTATTTTGTATCCAAGTTTTAGACTATAGTGGGTAGCAACCCTTTTGCACAGGAGAATGAGAAAGGATGAGAATACAGCTTGGAGAAGTTTGAAAATGACTGAAGGCACTGTATCTTGAATCACTGTCAGTGTATCATTGACACTCACCCAGCATTTAGTAACAAATGATCTTGCACTGCTGATTCCATCCAACAAATGAATACTGCTAACAGTCCACTCTTGCTGCCATTTCATGTGAAGACTGCTGATGCCCATTTATTAAGTGACTAATATGGTCTTGAGAGTTTGGAGAACATGGAATGGGAAACAAACAAGAGGGCATCTCTTGGTCATTGGTGGATTTGAGTCTCCCTTGTGTTTGTGAAAAAGATGGGAGAACAGGCTGTTTCAGGAGAGCACTCAGAGTTGTCATGATACCTTCCCCTCTGAGTTGTTAAGACTCATACTGAAGGAAGGATGCAGATTTTCCAAATTTAGAAGTCCATATAGAGCACATTTTCCTTTCAGTGCTTTCCTGTGGCAGTCAATTCCAGCTGCCAGCAGGAAGAAATGATGTGTATTAAATAAACCTTATTACATGAAATGTTTTTTCTTTTAATCAGCAATGTCTGCACTTCTGGAAAATACATAAAAAGGTAAAACAAAAAGCCCATAAACAAAAAACTCTACAAAACAATTAAAAAAGCCTTATTAAACTCTAATGATTTGTAAGAAATGTCATATGAAATCGTTCACAACCTTCTACATTATATAGAAGGCTGTAAAAAATTAGTTTTATGTTAGAGAATGAAAGACTAATCAGCTTCTGCTTCTATTAGGTTGCTTTTGGTTTAAAACTCTTATTTTCTACTATGGAGAGGACACACACAAAATGTTCTGTTTAACATTTTTGAGCAACGTACACTAAGCCCCTCAGCTCTACCAAAACTGCCACTTCAATTCAAACAAAAGCCAGATGAAAGAAACGAAGGATAACAGTGACAGTTTTAACCTATTTCCAAGCCATCTGGCTTGTCAAATCAAAGGTGTTTCCAAGATTAAAATTTGCTTAAAACATGGCAGGCTGCAAGTATAGCCGTTTTCCTCATATTTGTCTCCTATTGGCCCCTCCTCCTTAACCTCAGGAAACAAAATGACAGAAATGTAACTGGTTGACAGCTTTAAATATGTATGTTCACTCAGCATCCTTGTGCAAAAATAATTCTATATCCACACAAGCCCATTAAAATAACAACACAAGCCAGTGAACCAACAAGCTGAAGAGTGCTTAAATAAACACTGTTAAGAACCAGAAAACTCTGAAAAAGGTTTTTGTGTGGTAGTGGTGAAGAGCATGCTCATATATGGTGACTTTCAAGCAGTTTGTCAAGAGAAGAGAGGATTAAGCTAACAATGCATGTTATTGCTAAGCTGTTTTGACTGGGACAGTCCTGAAAGTAACAGCCAGACTTTTGCAAAGTCAACTGCTGTGAAGTCTGAAAAGCAACCTTGAAATACAAAAGTGAGTAGAAGGTTGAAGTACATTCCTCGATGTTCCAGAAGCACAAATTTCATGTTTTCTTATATCAAAACTTTTCTTTCTATGGCAGTTATTTCACTTGACTATTCAAGAGGTTTGAGTCCTGGGGAGCACAAGGAAACACTGAAAACTGGCTGTGTTTTAGATACGAACTCAAGTATAAAAAACTTTTCAAATCATGCCTATTGTCATTAACTTACAGCCAGAGGCTCTGCTGGCTGCTGTCATAATAAATTTGCAAAAGCCCTCTCAGCTATGGAGAGCTGAGATAAATGATGAGCAGCACCTTTGTTACTATGTATTTTAACTGGTGGAGGGAAGACAGGGCTTGCTGGCATCATTAGTTCTCTCTTTGCCTTGGAACATGTATAGGAGGAGCTCACTATTCTATAAAAATCTCACACAGGGCTGACTGGCTCTAAACCAGCTTAGATTCACAGTACATCCTTACGTACTTATTTTTTTCTCTGAACTTAAAGATTCTCCTCTTCTTCTGAAGCTCCTGTCAAATCTTACTGCATCTAGCGAAAAGAGTGCAGTGCTTCATGTTTATTTCAAAAGTATTCCTCATTGCAGGCATGGCTGTCAAACTGTGAGGAGAATTCATTGCCCCAAAGGTATATACTTAACTCCATTTTATCTCACTTAGACTTTATTCATGAAGGGACATTGATCTTAGCAAAAGCCAACAACTGCTGATGTTTGGTAGCTTACAGAATTGTAAGGAAATATTTTCATCAGTTTGTTCTTTTCCACCATTTTGAAGATATTGAGATTCAATATGCTGCTGTGGGTCCATCATGCCCGAGTTCTGAGAAGAAACATCTGCCTTAATTGGAATGTTTTTCATCAGGAGTCAATAAAAACATGCAGTAGACACATCAAGAAGAAAACCAATAGAGGTACCTTTGGAGATATGAAATGATAGTAATTTTGTTTGATAGTATAGATTTGTCTTTACAACAAGGTTGCCTTGAGTGATGTTTCAGTCCCCTAACTTGAGGTCTTTCTACATGCAAAAGCCATTAATCTGAGTAATACAGTGATATTTTTCATTTTCCCTACTACAGGGAAGGCTGGATCTTGAATCAGCACTGTCAGCTATGACTAACCAAAGACAGACACTAGCTGAATGTCTTTAAACCTTCACTGTCTCCTACATTTCTGCCATGACCATAAAGCAACAGTCATTTCTCTTAACAACTAAAGGGGAAAGGGTATATAATAGCAACATTACTAGTGTAGAAAGAGAGATGTAGCACTTGAATTGTCACAAGAGGCATAAGTAATCCCATTCTATTACTGACCCTTACGTCACTTCACTATATGGCCTTTACTGAAAACCTTACTGAAGAGAAACAACCCAAGTATCTGGTTTTGGTCAACTATGTAGTGAAATGTTATAAAATTGCCCTTTTCAAGTCCAGGTGCTGCAAGAAAATCTGCTCCCTAAGTGTTTTAAAGTACTCAGCAAAACTTTAATATGCATCCTTCAGAAAACTATGTTAAAAGACCATATCTAATGGTAAAGGAAAGATACATTAGATTAGACCTTTGTTGATGCAATACCATATTTTGTTGGGTACTGTTTCTTTGAATTCAGTTGAAAGATGTCGAACATATAAAATAGTTGCAATTGCATTCTTTATACTCAATAGTACATACCTGGTTTTATGCAGCTCAAAGATCTGTAATCGTTTTCAGGCCTGCAATGTAGTTTTGTGATAAGTTTCTTTGTGTTTCCTTTCATTTGTGAAAAGGAAATCCAGTAAAAGACAGCATACCTAAAAATAATTAGCTTTTCCCGTTTTCGTCTTAATATATAGATATCATTATAGCAATTTTGTAATGCTACAGTTTAAACATTAATTTGGTTTTTTCTACTATTCTGACTCCCTCTCAAATAAAAAAATGGTATAGAAATTAGCCTAAAATAACCACACAGTAAACTAAAGGCAATAATAACAGAAACTGAAGCACATTTCCAGCTATCATTCCTTGTGTATTTGCAGCTCATCACCCAGCTCTGCTGCACAAATATTATTATGGTAATCCATAGTTCACTTACGCAGATTTTTCTGGATGTTTTTTGAAGGCCCTGGTCCTTTTCTGCATTAATTCACTCAAAACCATTAATATTCCACATGCAAAGATACTATTAAGCCATATTGCTCCTAAAGCTCAAAAAAAATGGTAAGGGATTGGTTATAGGTTATAAATATGGATTTTTGAATACTTGTCCATATATTGAGTGTATTATCTTGGGCAGAATAGTAATATAAAAATACACAGCAAGAAAGATATTGACCTATATAGAGAGGGAGTATCTACTGTTGGTGTAATCTGCAGGCATTCAATATAAACTTTTTTTTTTTGAAGTTGCTTATACGTCTCCCTGTTGTACAGACTTTTTTCATTTTAAAATGCAATTCAACAGAAGTCAGATGATGACGAGGGCTTCCTGGCAGGCAATGGGCAGGATCTGTCTTATTTGAATGAACTATCATTGCTGCTAATAGTTGGGTTGTGTTCTTTTTCTAGCAGATGATGCTGCAAGAACTGCACTGGAAACAGCAGGGTAAAACTGGGCCTGTGTAAAGCACCATGCTGAACTCGACACACTTTAATTCCTGCAGCACCAAACAGCCTAAAGATTGATACCATGTTCCTTTTGCTGCAGTCTGCTCCTGAGCCTTACTATCCAAGTCATTATCTGAGCAATGTCAGATTAATTTTTGGGGGAACAGCTTCCATTGAAATATCTGATAGAAACATCACCTAGAACCTGTGACTTTATGCAAACACACAGCGTATTCAGAGCCTATATTGGAGAAATACATTAATGCTCTTTTGCATGCAGTGTAAAATTATCTTTAATTACTGTAGCCACTATCTTTGGACCATGAAAGAAATACTAAAGTGGAAGGAAATATCTGTCCCTACCCAACTGACAAAGACTACAGGGGAAAATCAAGGTGTGAAAGAAAAACAAAAAAATTGGATGTAAAAACTATTCACTTTCCCCTTATTCTTCCAAGAAAGAAAAATAAAATCCTTCTTACTAAGTTCAATTTAAACAAGGTAGTAAGTGTGTGCAGGTGGTCATCAACCTTTCTGTTCCTTGTTGTTTCTTATTGTTTAGGACCAAGCACTTTCATTTTGACTTCCATTGGTTAGAGACTTCTTCTGTTAAAAGCATTCGGTAATGTGTTTGCAGAGTTAGAAACGAAACAGAGTCTATAAGGATAAGGAATTTGACTAGAGTTTCATTTAGAAAGGCAATATAGATTGTACTGACACATGGGAAGGGCCGTATAATTTGAAAGATGCCGCTTGCTACAAGCTTAGCCAGCTTCAGCAACTGCAAACATGGTGATCTGACCTCAGAGTGGAGCCAGATACCTGATTTGTTGTATGATTGAATTTCCAGTATCATCTTCTCTTTCACAGTAATTGAGATCCTCAATTATGTTTGTGTATTTTCTTGGGATTTGCAGTATCTTATTTCTTGACTTTTAGTTATTAAGAAATAGCTTTGAAATGGAATGTCCTTTTTGCAAATGAATATAACCTAGAAACTACTGCTATTTGAACTCTCATTCACCACCACAAAAGGAACTCTGCCTGCTGGGTTCTGCAATTCAGGAAGCAAAAACTTTCCAAATACAAAATTTGGGTTCTTGAGCAAAGATTCATATCAATCCAGCTTTACCAAAAAAAAAAAAAAAAAAAAGGGGGGGGAAATTGATAAAATTAAATGGAGCAGAAATTAAAAATTTCAGTAATTTTATTTTATTTTTTTTTAATATTGTCAGATTCTATTTGCTTGTGGCTGTTCAGTAGTGGATGAAAGCATACCCAAATAACAACAGACTGTAAAAAAACCTGTGTAGTCTTATTTCTTTGTTAATTGCTTTATAGTTGTGGTATATTTGCAGAGGTCAGCCGTAGAGGTCTTTATTTAAAACAGCAGTATTAAATTTCAGCAGAAAAAAACATTTCTTTATATATAAATATAAATTTCCTCCTAACATACCAGTACCATTAACTTATTCTAGGTTCCAAAACTCAGTGATGATAGGAAGATTATGACAATTTCAAACAGGACCTCAGGAAACCTAGAGAATTCACAGTAGGGAGGGTTTTGAATAGCCCAAGAGTAAATTTCTTTGATTTAGAACAGCTTCTGGGTTTTTTTTCTTTTTTCAGCTGTTAAGGAGTAAAGGAAATTGAGTCTTTTTGTAATACATCCATATTAACATTCTGAGGTTCCTGTTAAGGTACTGAAATATGTGTGACTGTGTAAAGCTAAGGAAAAACACAGCTTCTGTTTTCTTGGGTTAGAACTCTGCTGTAAAATGAAACAATTCTAAAACAAAACTTCTGTCATTGAGATGAGATAAAAATTGTTCTTAGACTTGCACAAAACATCCATTTGCACCATGCAAGAGACAAATGAAATGTACAGACTTTCAGATTAACATTATAGCCAAACACTGCAATTCATGGCAAAAGTTCAGATAACCCATGAAATGCATCCTAAAACAGAATAACAAAAAGTAGCTCCACCTTGTGTGTCTACAGATTACAGGAGGCCTTTTGAAACATTGTAAGCAAGTGCAATTAAAATAGTAACAGTCCATTAAAGCTAATTTTATCTGATGGCATAAAATACTGTAAAACTATTCATGCAGATTTCAGTGGCAATTTCAAAGGGAAATCAGTTAAAATAAACATCACACATTGATAATCATTTGGAACTCTTATTCCAGGATATTATCACATCTGTACGCTAAATTAATTTCTGTTGCTACAGAAACATGTTTTTGTGCTGAACTGCATGAATCATAAAGCTGTGTGGTTTACAAATGTGTTAAGATGTGGATCTCGTTGACATTGACTTAACTCAAATATTGTCACAAGAGGTAACAGTGCAAGTCCTGAGAGATTCTTTTTACATAATGCAGTTTATTTAATATACACAGATAAAGGGCCTGATTTGTCCAGTGATTTTAACACAGAAGTAGTCTTATTTGAAGCCAGCAGGGCTATCTAAATTGTTAAAATAAAGCAAAGTACTTAACATCTGAAATTGAAATCTAAAATAGGAATCTGGAAATAGATCTGTAACTGCAACCCTTTAAACCTGCTTGCTATACCATTAGAATTTGCCTTAATTAGGAATCAACATTGCTATTTGAAGCTTACAATGTCTAGTTGCCCTGGGGTGTTTTGGTTGGTTGGTTGGGTTTTGGTTTGTTTTGTTTTTCTGAGGTGGATTTTGGGTTTTTTTGGAGTGTTTTTTTTTAATGTGTGCATGTTTTTGCGTTTGGTTGGGTTTCGGGTTTTTTTTTGGGGTGGGGTTGTTTTGTTTTGTTTTTATTTGGTACAGCTTTTGCTATGCGTGCTTTAAAATGCAAATCAAAATGAAATTTTCGGTAGAGCAAATGCCAGCTCAGCACCTGTCTCTCATTGCCAACTGCACAGAGCCTAGAGGAAAAGACAAAGCAAAGCACCACTGGCCATGGAAAGGAATTCGAGCTGCAGAACATATAGTGTTTGGTTATACTCATTTTTAATAAAATTGCAGATTACTTTCAGAGGGTAAATGATCCAAATATTACCAATTCTTGTCCCTCAGAATCCCCAGAATGAACAACTTATCAAATCAAAAAGGATGAGTCTTGTTAAGAAATTGTATGTTTGTAGAAAGAGATAACATAATACTAGAATAGATTCAGAGTGTTTGTTGGTTTTAACCTGAAAAAAGAAGTCTTTCCCTCCCTGTAAATCTGGAACACTGCTGAGAAGTTGGACTTATTTTTAAGTTTTCCTTTTTCCATAACCTCATTTGGAGTCCATCTACTCTGAGAAATTAGTGGAGAGCCACATTATGAGTCTCCAGTGTTTACACAGCACAGTTTAAACCTTCTTATATATGGATGAAACCAATTGGACACTAGGGACCATTCATGAAAGACAAATGAAACTGGTTATGAAATCTGTGCAGAATAGCTGATGTATTCTTTTATTCAGATCATGCCTTATTTACATGAATTATCCTTTATCAGTGTTTGTCTATGCACATCAAGAGTTCCTATGAAGGTACAGTGAAAAGCATAATTCCCACTTATTTGAACTGATTTCATTAAAAAAAAAAAAAAAAAAAAAAAAAAAAATTACTCTTTCCAACACACCATGAGAGAATCCAAAAGAACTGCAAATCTAACACAGTGTTCAACTATGCAACACAGTGGTGCGCTCGCATCCACACTGAATGTGTGAAGTTCTCAAAAGCCTTAATAACTCAAAGTGCACTGCTCCATTCTGAAGGAACGTTTCCTGTGACTGGGAAGTCTCAGCATGTGGTCAGTACCTCAAACCTGGTTTTCCGTGGGCAAGTTCATGTGCTGTGACTTTTTTCTTCCATTTCCAAACTGACTGAGACCCCTACATCTCATGTGGGAACCTGATCTCTGTGGATAAGGCAATGATTTTAATCATTGTTAAGGGTCCCTCTAAGGGTGCAGCCATGAAACTACATCAATACTTGTTTTCCGAGGGTTTAAAACTTCACTGCCATTGATACACCACCAGAGCAGCCACCAGATTCACTTAGTTGAAGAGTCCTTTACGAGTTAAGCCATGTAAAAGCTTTCAACATTTCTTCTACATCCTTGTAATTGCTTCTGCAGCTCTCTATTCATTTCAGTACTTGCTGTAGCTTCATCTACCTTGAGGCATCAGTTCTAGAATTGTCATTTGCTCTATTAAGAAAGTTGTTTTTTTCCAAGACAAAATCATATCTAAAAGCTATGATCTACCTTCTGATAGAATACACATTAGCTAAATGTCATATGTTTTTTCTTCTATATTAAACATGAAGCAATTAAATAGATAGTTCAAATTCAAATAAAAAGATAATAGAGGAATAAATATTAAAAGTATCTCAGGCATTCAGGAATTACCAAGTGAATATTCTGCTTCTGTGAAAACTTTCAGCTATACTTGAGTATTTTTAAGCACTCTGAGATTCAGTAATCTCAGGTTCTGTGTGTTTTGCATGAATACTGCCACTTTATTCTTTAGAATTACTGCCAGAATTACTTTGAAAAAAATAATCCAGAAAGTGAAACTAGCATTGAGGCAAATCAACCAAACCACTGAGTAAATCTGTGTTTAGACACAGCAAGATATCCTATTAATTTTGTAATAATTTATTAAGGAAATACACAAGCAATATTAAAGCATATGTTAGAACACAGAGCCATCAGACTTCATATGGCTGAGCCCTGACTTTACCCTATTAGCTGTCTATCCAGAGCCTAATCAGGACTGAATAACTTTGTGTTGGGGAATTTCAAACCAGACTAGACTTCCTTATGTCATTCAACAGTTGTTGAACTGAAATTGATCTCCTCCCCCAGCTGTGCTGCAATTACAAGCTGTTCTAGTAGGGAAAACTGCTGGTTAGAGAAGAAGCAGAATTCCACCTATCCTGATACATAAGCATTGTCAGTAACCACAATTTCTTCTGAAGCCTGTGAGAGAAACATCATATAAGGGAGTACATTTGACAGTTCTGAAAGGAAGAAGTGCAAATGGGAGGGTTCAGTCATCCCAGGTATAAAAAAAAAATTAGAATCTCATGGAAGCATGAACATAGCTGATGGCTCTGGTTGATTTGCACAATTACTCTTGCAAAAGTTGAGTGTGTTGTATGGTTGGAGACGAGAGTTTTAAAGAACCCCCTTTAACTTCAACCTGGCTATTCTGTCCCAATCTGTGTGTAAATCAGGAATAGCTGTTAGCCTATCTTTAAAAAGTGGTGTCATCACTCATCCCAAACTCATCAGGTCAGTCCTAAACATTGAAGGCATTTATAAGGAAGAATAATTGGTCATAGTTGAGGAGAACAGACTTTTCCCAGTTGTAATATTGCTATATATGCTCAGGGCACCAATTTCTTCTGGTTAAAGTACATTTGGCACTATTTTTAACAAGAAATATAAAAAGGCCACCATTCCTAACTCAACTGAAAGTCCTCATTCTGTATTTCCTAAAAATCTATTCTGTTCAAGTACAGACAGAATGTGGTAGAAAAATCAAAGCGAGAACATTTGTTTTGTGAATATATAACAAAACTAAATTAGGAAGTATAAAGACAGCAAATGCGAAGGCATTCCCTGAGTTAAGGCTGGCAAAGCACCTTTTGTGGGCTTGTACGTGAAAGCTTAGCTGTTTCTTCTCAAATTAAATATATGAAGTCTCCATAGCAACAACCATTTTGTAAGATGCATATATTTCACGATGCTCCAGATATTAAACAGCTAAATAAAGGGGAAGGGAAAATGCCATAGGTATAACACAGAACTTCAGAGTACTTTCTAGGGAAAGAAGTAGTACTTATTGTCAACAGAGTAACAATTTTCTTGACAGTAATGTTAATTTTTCTAAACAAATCATGCATTTACTTGTCAATCCTTGTACTGTTTGGTGTGATAAGAAGTGAATTTTAAAAGAGAATTTTACATAGAAATTAAAATAAAATTTAACTTTATACCTTGCAAGTCATGATGTCACAATGCTAGATTTGCAGCAGGTCAAAGTCCTTTTTAAATCACTGAAGTCACTGCAGAGATACTAGGTTATAAGAGCTGAAACTGCAGTCTGGTATCACCACACTGGTAAAAGCAATTGAAAAAATATTGTTTCTGTAGCATGGCTGTTTGTCACACCTTGGTAGGTGTTGTGCAAGGATAAGAATGCAACGCCTACCCAGGAAATATCTCAAAGCTTAGTTCAATAATCATGACTGTTGTCAAACAAATGAGGACTAAATGCTATGACTTTCCTGCACAGTACCTATACCCAGCTGGAATAGCATATAGCAGTTAAAGAGTTGATCCAGACCCTACAATTATGGAGAGGGTATAGTTTTGACACAAACTTTGGTACAAAATCTATATTTGTAATTTAAACCCCTACACTATTTTACTGTAGAATCACGGAACAGTTTGGGTTGGAAGGGACCTTTAAAGATCATCTAGACCTTTGCAAGAGCTTGGCCATGTAAGTCTATTGGCAGTGTAATTTCTGCTATAAATCTGCAGCAGCGTAGAGAGGGAACAAGAGATAT
The DNA here is from genome assembly GCA_024733675.1 of Psilopsiagon aymara. NCBI lineage: Eukaryota > Metazoa > Chordata > Aves > Psittaciformes > Psittacidae > Psilopsiagon > Psilopsiagon aymara. Next base: position 27,397 of record JANRGW010003351.1, read on the forward strand.
GTGAGAATTTCTGAAGGCTTTTTTCTCTGACAGTCTTTTGTCCAGGTGCTCTGTATCATCAGGTTGATGTACGCTGTGATACGCAGTTTTTCATCCATATTCCTCCAAACAGCTGTGGCGTACCTCTAAGTATTTCTGAATATTGCATTGGAGAAGGACACTTATCTATAAGGATAAGTGTTCCAGTTCCCATGTTCCAGTATTTAGAGGGCTATAAAGGTGAGACTCTCTTTTTAAGAGTCGCATGGAAAAGATGAGGGGTAATGGATACAAGTTATTCCCAGGGACATTCCAACTGGGCACAAGAGGAATTTTTTCATCCATCAGCCATTGGAATAATCTCTCCATGGAAGTGGTGGATTCCCCAGTGTTGGGGGATCCCTAGACAAACTGCTGGGACATCTTGTCTAAGCTGTGCTTTTCCCAAGAATGGTTGGACGAGGTGATCCTCGAGGTTCCTTCCAACCTGTTATTCTATGATTCTAGCCTCTTCAAGGCCTTTTTGAACTACTAATGCTCATTTTCCTGATCATTTCTTTTAGGAAGTAGTGCATATAAAGTGAAATAGGTAAAGAGCAGCTGACTCATAGGGGGCGCATCCTTATTTTCTTCAGGGGCCTTGCACTTGCAGATATTCTTAAAGGAATTTTCGTCATATAATTCTTCTGCTTTGGGTAAGACCTTTAATCTTAAATTATGACCACTCTTTTTTGTACTACGGTATTTCTTCACTGATTGGAAAATAAAATGCCATTAATTGTCTCCCCACATCTTAGAATATTTGGACATGTAGTTTCTGACTAACTTCTACTTTGTGGTACTTCTAGTGATTACATCCTCCTTTCTAAGAAGGAGTCAGTTCATTACTTATGCAAATGTGTCAGTGCAGAAGAGTTGACATTTCTTGAACTTCACTGGAGAGAACCATCATCATCTTAATTTAGCACTATACAGTAAGATCACTTTAGTTAAGGATCATTTAATAACACAGCAGGATGTAGAGCAAATAACTGGTCAAAAGTGTGAGGATAATTAGACAGCTAGAAACCACAATCATTTTCTTCACAGGAAATTACATTTGGCAACTCTCTTCCAGAATCAGCTGCGATGCTAAAATTCTTGAACAGTAATTGTACCAGTGTCAGTTTTTTAGGGATGTGCAGTGTACTACTCTTGGGAGGAATCTGTTGTTGAGTTTTCTGAAAGAATGCAATTTAACATTTTTGGATCACATTAATTTTATAGTGTCATGGGTTCAGCAGTAGCAGTCATTTTTCCCCTTCTTGGTAGCTGGTGCAGTGCTGTGTTTTTGACTTTGGCCTGGGAACAGCGCTGATAACACCATGATTCTAGTTGACAGCTTAGTGATGTTTGTTCTGGCCAAGGACTTTCTGAGTCTCATGCTCTGCCAGGGAGGAGGGGGAGCCAGGAGGAAGCAGAGACAGGACACCTGACCCAAACTGACTAAAGAGGTATTCCATACCACAGCATGTCATGCCCAGGATGCAGAAACGGAGAGCAGAGGCCCAGAAGGGTGTGGGGGGTGCATGGCTTGGTTGGGCTGGGTGTACGTGGTGAGCTGTGGTATTCTCTTCCTTTGTATTTCTCTTGTCATTATTATTATTGGTGGTAGCAGTAGTGTTTTTTGTTATACCTTAATTACTAAACTGTTCTTATCTCAACCTGTGGGAGTTGCATTCTTTTGATTCTCCTTCCCATCCCTCCGGGAGCAGGGTGAAGAAAAAGGGGGAAGTGAGTGAAGAAACTGTGTGGCTGATTTATGACCTAAACCAAGACATATAGTTACATAGAATGGAAACACTCCTTTAAAGTGACAATTATGTTACTGTAATTTGTAGCATAACCAACAGCTCCAAGCCTGTCCCTGTGTACTATCAAACTATGCAGTATGGGAATAATAATTACTAGTTTCATAAAAGAATGACAGATCTGAGTATTTCTAACTCTGAGAATGGGCACACGCTCTTATTCTAGGTTCATAGGATAACACATTCCATACCACATTTCACTGAAAATGTATTATCAAAACAGTTGTAATTGCTGGTTCAGTCTTTTTCTCTAGTACTACTGACTTTCAGTTTGGTCATTTATGACAACTGACTCAAAAGTGGAGTCCCATTAGCAAGCATTAACAGATGGGTCCTGTTTTAATGTTCTCACTCTTCCTAAGTGAATCTAAGTGAAGCCAAAGACATGTTCCCTGTATTCTTATACTGTGTCGTTATCATTAGCTTTATATTTATATGAGTGGCACCACCATCTACTCTGCTAAAGCCTTTAAGAGAAACAACTGTATTGTCATTTCAGCAGAGCTCTATTCCATAGTCTTTTCTATAACCAAGAAAATAATGAATCGAAGTTGTGATTTTTACCAGTCTGTTTAGACAAGACAGCACCCTGCCAGGACTATAATAGACCTGTCTTAAGGCGGTTTACGGACATCTTAGAAATATTAATGTTCTACAGTTTAAACACCATAAGGCTGGGTCCACATCTTGTGAAGACCATGAGCGAAAGACACGAGTGGGATAGTTACAACATATTTGGATTGTATACTTAGAATTATCTAGTTACATCTATGTTGATTTTGTGATTTTTTGTTTTCAGTTTTACTAATTTAGCTATCAATATGAATGTTATTTGAACGATAATCTCCAGCACAACAAAAAGACCATGAACTGTATTTGGGTTAGTCTTTATTATTTATGAATAGGTTCTACAACACTTACTTTTAAAAGTGATGTATAGTTTTAAAGAAATACTTTCAGTGATCTTTGGGCTACTTGTAAGCATTAGACAGCTCTATCTGTAACTATAATACAAGAAAAATAGTCATCTAGATGTGATGAATTCATGCCTAGATGATTACATCTTTTTAAGAATTCCTATAATGCCCTTCAGACTGGACCTGCTTGACCTGCCTTGCCAATGCTTCCTAGGTTTTCTGACTACTCACCAGTTTGGAAGATACCCTTTAGTAAGGATTGTGAGATCTGGATACTTAAGCATGGGAGCTGCTTTATTTATAGCACTCTTGCTTCTTAAGATTGTGAAAAGAGTTATTGCAATGACAAATACTCCTATTCTGTAGCTATTAACATTTAGGTTAAACAAAGAAAGCTGGAAAACCACCTGTACATGAGCTGTTAGTGCAAATTGATGCCTAGAATGGCAATAAGTTGCAGACAGGTTGTGTCAGACTTCATGTGTATGTGATTTAGAAAGATTTGCACAGTGCGGTCAACACTTCAGCAGGATTTCCAGCTCTCCAGCAGCACCTGTTGGATAATTCCAGAGCATCTCTTAAAGCAGAATGGCAGTTTGTTGCTACTGATGGCCACTTGCAATGAGAGAGTCATTTGTGCAGGAGATCAAAGCTACCAATGTCTTCCATTTCTAAATGAAACATCATAAACTTTCCTTATTTTTAATTATCAAGATTTTTGAGCAAATATATGATCCTTCACCCCTGCTGAAGCACTGTGGGAGATAACAAAGGAATGTTTTCAAGATTTACACTTCACCCATGGGCTAAGTCTCATCTGTCCTGTGAGTAGCAGCCTGTCATTAAAATTTGCTCAGGTGGAGAACTGATATCCTAAACAGGTATAAAACTATGGCAGCTATGGGCAAAGAAAGTGCAGCAGTTGGGTTGTGCTTACATACAAAGATGCTTTGCTTCGAAGGGCAGGTCATGAAAGTTAATTGAGAGTATGAATGAACACGGAACAGCTAAGACAAATTAGATTAGTGCAAAGGCTGCCAACAAACAAGACCTGAGGAAGAGGAGGAAAATTAAGGAAAGGAAACAAAGTATTCTTAAAAAACAAAAAGGTATCGTACTGTGAGCAAAATGAAGCAATAATCAAACCAATGCTTTTAGAAAAAGTTTTGGTGCTTTTTAAATACATGGCATAGATCCTATATGAGAGCATTACCTTCTGGACCCACAATATCTGCTATAATTTCTCATGAATATCATCTTAGACTATTTACTTCTCCAGTAATATTATTAGAAATAACAATAAAAGCAATAACATGTATCCTCAGGGTTGGTGCAAGCTTCAGACTTTTAAAGATTTATTTGTTTGTATCACTTTTAATTCCTAGTATTCACACTCCTTTCTGATAATCATAGTTATGAGAATATTGCTTTTTCCTTTCTACGTATGATTGTCACCTTCTGGCAGATTCATATTTTTATACGCAACTGAAAGAAAGCTTCATCACTCCATCTCCAGTAATCCTAATTCTCTGGGCTAAAACTCCAAGCATTGCATGCATTATGAAAGAGGCGTACCTCTGCCTACATGTTGCCTCCCTGCTGCATTTTTTTACCTTCTCTGATTTCAGGTTATCAGCTACAACACCATTTTGTCAACAGAAATGCACTCAATAAGCTGAATCACAGTGAAGCCAGTAAGATATTATAATCAAGAGTAGATCTAGGCAAATCCTATAGCAGGAATTTAATCCTGCAACTCAAGAGTATGAACCTCCAGGACTCTGACTCAATTAAGAAAAATAAAAGGTTACGTGTTATTGCATTACCTTGAATCTGTGTAAGACAAACTTCCTAAAGAGCTGCTAGTAACTGTCTTAGGATCAGTTCTCAGTCCCACCAATCTCACAGAGAACAACAGTAGTCAGGAGTATCAAAACTAGGAAACAGGAAGGAAACAGTTGAAGCTACTGTATTTGTCCTTAACATTTTGTGACTGCAGGTCTATGTTTTTTCACTTCATTTTATTATTGCATAAACATTTCTTTTGTGCACCTAGGATTCACATTATAAACAATAACCAAAGATGTCATGCTTGCTTCAAACTGCTTGTAGCTGAAACAGCAGGGTGAAAAATACAATAAACAGGTAAATAGAGTGCTGCATAGTAGGGAGATTATCTTTCATATAGTAAGCAACAGTCACAGCCAAGTGAGTGCTTTGTTAAATAACAGCAGCAGTGCTTCACCTCAAATGTTTCTTTGGTATTAAATACTCCAGCCACTCCTCTGCACCAAGTCGTATTTCCTCTTCTCAAGGTGCCTGGGGACAGAAGCTGAGGAACATGTGAGCTAGCAGATGCACAGGGTTAGCCATGGTTATCTTCTTTATTTAGCTCTGACTCTAATTTTCACCAATTTCTTGCCTGGATGAACATACGTCCTCAGTTTTATTGTTGGTCCTCAATGTTTGACTCATTGGCTTCTTCTTTAATAGATGTTTATGTGAAAACCTCAAAACATTAGCTGCAGAGTACTCTCAGATAAAATATCCCCTCCATGAAAATAGCTGTATTATAGTATGTGTAATCAGGTAAGGTGTAATCAGTTCCAATAACAGCAACATCAGCTTTGATATTCATCCCATTCTCTGTAAAACCATCTCCTTATCTAGGTTTTGTTATCAAGCTGCAGGCTGACCTAATTTAGGTTTTAAAGTAGAAAGAATGAAAAAGGAATAAGGTGATTGTGCTGGTGATAATTTGCAACCCATACTTGATTAGCCAGTCTTTCAGAGATGTTGCTTTTGTTGTAGATAAGGGAGAATGTTGTAGGTAAAGGAATGGAGCAGGGCTTTCTGCTCCTGTGGTTTTTTGGTTCATATGATGCAAGCTGAATATTGGCCATTCATAGTTTCAGACCACCTCGGCTGTCTGCCCCAGTGGGAAGCTGTGACAGTACAAAGACTTTTTTTTAACAATTTTTATTTTTTTTTTTTGTAATTCCTTAAAGGCGAGACATGGAGCCTCTGCTGAATCATAGAGTCATAGAATAGTTAGGGTTGGAAAGGACCTTAAGCTCATCTAGTTCCAACCCCCCTGCCATGGGCAGGGACACATCACACTAAACCATATCACCCAAGGCTATGTCCAACCCATCCTTGAACACTGCCAGGGATGGAGCATTCACATCTTCCCTGGGCAACCCACTCCAGTGCCACACCACCCTTACTGAATGCTCTCCAATGGTCTGAATGTCAGCCAAAAGAGAACTTGCATTTGTTTTTATATTGATTGTGTAGATATCCAGAAAAAAAAAAAAAAAAAAAAAAAGAGTAAAAAAACCCAGAACAAATACATTCTTTCTGCATCATAATATCTCAAAGCGGGCCATATCCACATCATTTGTACCAATGCACAGAAAATTATCTGGTTGCCTGTTGAGGTAGGATGATATACAGTAATTGCCCTTGTCACCATGCTGCTGAGTAATAAAATCTTTCTTTATTGATTGATGATGTCAAGGCCTGAGAAAAATATCACATGCTACACCTGATTTTTTTATAAATAAATAAGAGAAAGTGGGCTAATTATAGTGTTTCTTACAGTAATTACATCAATTAAAATAACAAAACACAGTGGGAGATTCATCTCTGAAGTTCTTTTAGATCCTGAAGAAATTCACAGCAGGTTTAGGACTCTTTCCCAAATGGTTTACATAATGTTGAAACATGGTAGGGTTTCAAAACAGTTATGCAATAGTAATTAGTTATTTAATTATGATCTTCTATTAGATCCTGTTGTTAAATGCGCTTTATAAGGCAAGCATTCATCATATCTCATCTACATGATGGTATTAGAAAAAAAACAACAGTTTGAAAAAAAAAATACAAAGAGATCCCTTCACTCTTTATTTCTAATTTGCTCACTGGTATCTTATTACGTTTTGAGAGAAAGCACAAGGACCTCAGTTGTGTTACAACAGCAGAATAGTCATGGTTCTCCCCAGATTAAAAAGAAAGCTTAAAAATTTAAACATAACAGGAGATACTGGCTAGATACTAGTAGCCTTCCTCTAGTTGTGTAATTCATGAGATACTGAAACCTAACAGCCACAACCCACAACCTAAAACTAGTCCAATTCTTAACCAAAAGCAAATGAGCATTTAGGTGCCCAGAAATAAATGATCTATCCTGGGCTTCAAAGGCAAGAACCTCAACCCAAGCCAGACTAAGCAACTTGCTTAGTGTCATGGTTTAGGCCGTAAATCAGCCACGCAGTTTGCTACATGGAGAATCGAAAGAATGCAACTCCCACAGGTTG
>JANRGW010003351.1:34561-51249 GCA_024733675.1 Psilopsiagon aymara
AGTCAAAAAACACAGTGCTGCACCAGCTACCAAGAAGGGGAAAAATGACTGCTACTGCTGAACCCATGACACTTAGGCAGAGGTTATTAACTGTAGTAATGACCATCTGTATTATGTACATATGTGTAATACATACATTCCGTACTAATGATCTCCTAAGGAAAGATGGGGGTTTTGGGTATTCTGCAGCTCTCAGGGCAAGTCCAGCTCCACAAGGCACTGCTGCTCATCATTTCTTATGTGCATTAAGTCTGAGTTTATGTTAGTCAGGGAAGTGGCTTCCAAAAGCAGCTGCATAGATGGACTATGCTACTTCTGATAAAAATAACCTCTGACTTCAGAAAGCCCACTCAAAACGATCTTTGCTATTCTGCCGAATAAAATCCTTTAGCCAAACTCTAGCACAGATTTTTACCTCAGGCCAGTAACAGTCACTCTTAAAAACTGACTTGAACCACAGACTGAATTTTTAATTTAGTATTAACTAGAACCTGGAAAGCAACATTCAGCAAATTAGGTTTGTATTGAATAAAATGGCTGACATGGAAGTAGCATGAATGTCTTAGTAAATATCTCAGTTCATAAATCATAGTACTTTTATCATTTAATTTTTAATCACAGCTTTTAATAACCTCATAGTTCACTGCTGCTTTTACTTACCATTCATATCTACAACAAAAATAAAAAGGCTCAAAGAAAAAAATCAAACACCAGAACCTGGTTTTGATTTAGAAACTTTCATAGTATTAAAATAGAAATGTTCCTCCTAGCTATACTATTTGAATTATACATTAACTCATTTCATCTTATTTCTGTGGTGCTGTTGTGGAATATTTTTTCAACCATTGATTTACATTTCATACACAAGCTGAAATTACACTTTTAATATTCAAAGATGTTAGGTCAACTGTATAATTCATTATTTCATCAATGTAAACACCATATTTTACCAAAAGTATTGTATCGTCTCGTGTTGTCTGCTCACTGACTAACATGTGCCACACATGTGCCACAGTGAATCAGAACATTTCCAAGGGGGTTGCAGAAATCTATGATTCAGAAAGGCAAATATAAACCCTGGTGAACTGTGGGTGACAGTCAACCACCTTTGCCATTTCTCAAAGTCCAAATGGCATCCTGAGGCAAAAATGCATGCTGTTAACTATGCCACTTCAGAAGTAAACTCATAAGAATAATGCTTTGTCAGTCAGTCATTTTTCCAAATCTAAACTGCAGATGATGTATCTTGCATTGCTATAGAATGCGGAACGCAATGGAAAAAATCTGCTCCACTTCAGTGTGAGTTCAACCAAGTCAAACTGTTCACTGTAGAGAAGCAACTTGATTTAAGCTTTACATTTCTTTGAGCTAGTAGAGATATATTTGCTTTCAGTTCACCCTTTTATATTTTACAAGTTACAAGAGGCAAAGAGAAGCCTCCTTATAATTTGTTGCCACAACTATATTTCCCTTCAGCACATCGTAGAATCAAAGAATACTTAGGGTTGCAAAGGACCTTAAGATCATGTAGTTCCAACCCCCCTGCCATGAGCAGGGACAGCTCACCCTAGACTATGTTGCCCAAGGCTTTGTCCAGCCTGGCCTTGAATACTGTCAGGGATGTCTCCCTGCTTTCCTACTCTGGAGCTTGCTAGAAATCAGCGCAGAGAATGGTGAGAGAAGGAGGACATCCCATACACCCATGGGAATCCCCACTTCAAGAACTGAGCACCATCTCTGCCCTGTCTGAATCAGTCCTCCCTTGCCACACTGACTGCAGTTGTCTTTGGATCAGTGGAAACCAAACTGTTTCAATCTCAGGAGTTAATAATGATGAATTAATTAATTAGAAATTAAACTGCTGTCATTACTCTTCCTTCCTTCCCAATAAGACATCTTCTCTATTCATTTGCAAAAGATTTCTGCCTTGGCAGAGAGGAACAGAATGCAGACACATAGCTCACAAGACTACAGTGAGGAATAGATTGTGAGTTTATCTATGTACATACACAAAGATGTATGGTTTGAAATATATGTACATACATATATATATACACTGACTAGCTGTCACTATAAATAAACACTGTAAGGAAATGCACTGTTTGAATATAGATTTTTAAATCGTAAGCTCTTGCTATCCAGAAACTAAAACAACAGCTTTTCTGACAAATTCACAGGTAAAAACACAGGCAAAGACAGATATATCGCCATCTGGAGGGCAAGTGTGTTCTTCACCTTCTGCAGTTGCCATTCTGAGCTCCAGGACATATACGGTGTCCGGAGAAAAATTTGAGTGTAGAAGCATGAAGTTTCTGACATTGGGGTTATCATTAGGGATAATTTAAACTGGCTGCTTATATAGTTGGATGCTTATTTGCTTAGTACTGTGCTCTACAGATGACATATCTGTGCCTTCAGAAGAAATTCCTTGCGTTTTCTCTTGCTTAAGGAAGAGTTGATCTTGGCAGTGGAAGGAGTCAGAATTCAGTTTCATTTCCAGCTTTTTTCCGTTAATTTTGGCTTGCAGTTTTAGGGCCCTTCAAGGCCATAGGTTTAGGGAGATGGGGATGAAGCTCAATTTTAAAACCAAAAAATAATTCTAAAATTAGACCTGTTTCATTCACCCTGAGAGCCTATAAAAACCTGCAATAAAAGCAAACCAAAGCCATTAAGTATCCTCACTCTGGCTGACAGGGAATGCCCAAGGGAAGAAATGGATACTGCAGTAGAAATGATCCAAGAGTAGGGTGTAATATTCCCTGGAGTATGATCACCAGAGCATGGGCTGCACACTGTGGGCTCATCTTTCAATCATATATTTACAGGGAACTGCAGCAGAGTTGCCCTGCTGCAAGCCATAGCATTATTGCAGTCTCCAAGATGACTGTAGGGGGTACAGCCCTTTTCACACTGCCGTTCCACCTGAATAAAACAGCTTTTTCCACTCCTCTGAACCCAATGAAGGTCCGCCCTGAGGATGGTTTCACTGATCACTAAGGACCACAAGTGAAGACTTGTAGACATCCTCTCCTTACTAGGTCGAAATGGGCATTTTGAGTCCAGGAGCCTGGTTAAGAGGCAATATCTGAAAAGCTTGCATATGAGGTACACAGTGCACTCTCTTACCTTTACATATGGTGCCTTTCCTAGTCAAGGAAAGAAATTACTGCAATTTCCCAGAGCACACATTATGCATTGTAGGCATGCTAAAACTGCTGCAGTGTACCACTCACTAACCCAGCAAGAAACCCATTAGTAGACACACTCATACATGCAAGTCAGACAGATATACCTGCATGAACAGTCGCTGTCTTGCCAGAGTCTTATATTAATTACCAGCATCTGGGAGCGGATAGTTCATATAGGAGCCATAGAGAAATGTACCATAAATAATGCTGCCTATCAGCTATGAGTAGAGAAAGAAAGAAAGATACGGGGCAGTGGCTTTGACAGCCACACACCCCTCTGCCTCCCACCCCAGTGGGGACAACAAACCCAGCCAGCGACCTGCTGGAACCAGGCTTCTGCGGCAGGTCAGATCCCCAGGGTGCATCAGGTCAGAGTACACAGCAGGCATCACGGGATATTGGGGTAATATGCATCAGTCCAAGCATCAAGGTAGACGGTAATTCGTTTGTCAGCGTGTCAGTCAGTCTCCTAGCCCTCTCATCGGAGCAAAGCCCTGCCTCAAACTCACAGGGCTTTGCGCGAATTCTACAGCGATTTCTGGTCTCCTGTGCCACCGCATGGCCGCAGGAAGAAATGCAGGTCTGAGGATTAATGTCTTCTGCGCTCTTCCCCTGTGATAATCTCTAAGAAAAAATAATTGACACGAAATAAGCGGTATCTGGACAGCAAAATTATATAATTCCACTTAAACTGAGTTATAAAGATTTATAAACACACACATGTACTTGCGGGTGTGCGCAGGTCCTCCCATTATAATCTTGCACTGTGATACGCTCTTGCTTAGGGAAATTAGACTTTCAATAATCTAAATCTCTTTCATAAGGAGTATTAGCTTTTGTCCTAGACCAGTAGTGAAACTTTAATTTATCATTATGTCTGGACCAATGGCAGCAATCCCTAAATCTGTCTTTACAGTGCTAAAAATAATATTTTTTAAAATAATGTTAGCTGAAGATGATACTACATAAAGAAAAATTAAAAATTGTTGCATTTTAACTCCCCATAGAAGAGATGCCAACAGCTGAAACACAGAAGCTGCAGCATAGCATTTCTCCTTGTGCTAAGCTAGACATTGCAAGGGGGCAGTCAGCCACAAAAGATGCTTCACTGCAATTATTATACTTATCTAGGGCATAACCTGAAAAGAGACATCTGACAGGCAGTATGACATATTTCTATTCTCTATTCTTAAGCAAACCCTGATACCTCTTTTCAGGAAGACTGGTTAGCTTCCTGTAGAGCAGATAGCTGAATTTAGAGAAACCTTGTTTTTCTTATGGATTTCTTTCCATTTTTCTTTCTCTTCTTTTATTTTTTTTTTTCTGGGTTGCGTGTGTGTTTGGGGATTTTTGTTTGTTTCTTTGCTTGTTTTTACAACAGAAAACAACTGATGATGGCCCTGTAATAACAAAAATTGGGACTGGCAAGAGCTGACTAGAAAAATACCAGCAAATGCTGAGCTGCATGCTGCAGTCAATGAGGCAATGATGATAACAGTGGCACAAATGACATTCCAAATGTAGCTGACAATGATGGCAATGAAAATTAAATACATCAGTTTATACAGAAAATCTGTGTTGAAGACTAGAAGAGAAAGGTGGGAGGAAGGTCATAACTCCTTTACATTATACCTTCCTGTTCCTCTTCTTCCATTTGGTTTTATTTTCTCTTTCTTCCAGCTCTTAATTGGCAACAATTCAGCACCATATGTGTTGTGGTTCAACGTATAAGTTATCCTACTGCATTCGAAGGGAATCTGTGGCACCTGTTTTAGTTGCTTGCCAAGATAAGGCCATTAGTGCTGCCTTTTAACTGGTTGTCTGTTTTGTCTACTCACAGTCTCTAGGGTTACAGGTTTCTGCCATTGACTGCTCTTTCAACAATTCTCACTTTACAAAGCAAGTATAATTCAAATTAACAGTGTATCTATAGTGTGCCTTGAGCCAATTATTTATGTGGTGGTATTCCACAGTGTGAGAAATGTATCTACTGTTATGTGTCCCACATTGGCTGCTGTGTGCTTTTACTAGATGCATCCTTGAACCTTTTATTATGACATGAAGAAAGCAGAGGTTTCTTGTGGGCACAGAACTTGCCTTTTCCTATTTTCTAAACAGAGAGGAACCATGAGCAAGAAAGGGTCTTTGCTTTCTTTCCCATGGCAAGGGTCCACACTCACGTATTCAATTGATGCAGATAACTTAGGACACGGTCAACATTTTCTGTAGACAGTTTCACATCTTAGGTCAAGTTCTCTCACCAGTAAATAGAGTATATATCACAAGATGTTTCCTTTTCCTGCTTGCCCACTGCCTTCTCCATCTGAATACTACCAGGTCAAGCAAGATATTCAGTTTAGCCTCTTGAGCTTAATGGCCACTCAGCAGACATCATGCCGTAAACAAGAATATTAATTCCCACTTTCCCAGCCTGAAGCACATACTGAGGGTATAATCTAGTTCAAACATGCTAGTGCTCAATCAAATTCATTGTCTCACATTTATTGGTATCAAAACAAAAAAATTCAGATCTCCATATAGATGTTATGCAGAAATAATTTCACTGAACAAGGCCATACCTGGAATGAAAAAACGCCCATGCAGGATATATTCACAGATATCTCCCAATATTAAGATGAGTACCTCGAGTGAGTATGGCTTGAATTTTATTGCCCTTTGGTGTGAATGATGGTAGCAAAAGCACTGCTTGCTACAGGGGTGAATATCAGCATGGTGGGCAAAGCAACAGTTGAAATTATGGTCAGTTTGTGGACAGTTCTAAAACATATGACTGACACAAGTTAGGTCAATTTGGCAAAGAAATAATTAACACATCAAAGAATGGTGCAAGGGGAAATTCCTAGCAGGGGGGAGTTTGTAATAAGACAGTGTTACACTGCACATGGTTGTCTCCTGTAGCTATTTACATCTATGGAAGCACAACTTTCTTAACAAGGGTCTCCCACACAGGGGAAAAATATTCCTTTTGTAACAGACCTCAAAATAATTCAAGCTGGCTGCCAGTAATTAAATCCATTACATTAGCAACAGGTAGTGAAGCTGTAGTTTTTTCCCATCTGTTCTTATTTTCATGACTCAGTATGTATTCATTGCAAAAGCTATGTAAACCACAGAGCAGAGACATGGGTTGATGGCTGTCATACATACAGTCACTGTGCTCACTCCTGTAGTTATCTATCTGAAGGGTAGGGTAGAAGAGATGTGAGAATATGTGGCAGACAGGAAGGGGTTTGGGCCGCATCCCAAAGGGTAGGAGGGTGGGAATTTAAAAGAGAGTGAAAAGATTTCATAGGTCTTCATTAGACTGAAAGAGGAAGAGAAGAATAAGAAAGAGAAGATTGGGTCTTGTTAAGAACATTACTTTGATATCTGTTTCAATTCTCTGCTATACCACAGGCTTTCTGGGTGGTCTGGAGTGTGCTTCTTGCTCGTTCTGGTTTAGTAAATTTAAAACTTAGAATCCTTGGGAAATTTCATTGTCACTGGGGACAACAGGCATAGAATAGCTCACATGTGCTAGTGAATTTGTCTCAGTCTCCAAAATGCAATGCTTTTCTGCAAACTGGCTATTGGGTATGGTCTACCATAGTGAAGAGGGCTGTGTACATTGCAAGGTGTATTCTGGATATCTAACAGCTTGCTGAGACAGAAAGCTTCTTTAATGCAGAGAACATGTGGAATGGCCACAGTTCTAGGTTGATCTGTATGGTAGCTGGTTGTATACATTACTCCTATAGAAGCACAGAAAGGCATCCTGCTGCTGAGCTGTGTCCATGCTCTGAAGGGCAGCTGCAGCTCATTTTGCTGTACTTCAGGATGCTGAACTTCCCGTAAATGTTTTCCGTGTCTTTTCCACCTTCCTTCAAAACCCAGTTCTCTTTTGACTCAGAGAGAAAAGTTCTGCAGTTTCACAGAGCTGTTTTTTTTCCTTTTCTGAATAATAAGTATGCATGGAGAGCTGAGGGAAGTTCACAATCAATTTACTTCCATCAGTGGTGACACAAGGTCTCAGTTTATGTTTAAACCATGCTGTCTTTATACCCCTCCTCAAAGACAGGTGTCTTCTCTAGCAATTCCTTGCACAGCAATACAGAGGATACTTATTATTGCATTGAGCTACTGTTATGTGGTCAGTAAATTAGTTTTCAGTTAAGGAATCTCTAAAAAAAAACCAGTTTAAAATGAAAGTTATATATCATTGAGTTATTTTTGGAGGAATTTCTTTAATTGCATCTTGTTCCATGACAATGAATTGATTATTGTAATTCTTTTCGAAGAATTATCATTTAACTCTACCAAACTTTGAACTAATAAAATTTTGCAGGTTGTTTAATGTTAATGGCTGTCATTATGCTGAGGTTATTTGGCTGAACTCTATTGTGAGGGACAGGGCTTCCCCAGCAGAATTTGGCCTTGCTGGAAGCTCTGCATTGGCAGAACCACACATCACTCAGTTCCTACTTGCTTCCTGGTAGAGTTGTATCACCAGAGACTCCCATGTAGTCAAAAGACCATCAGGGACCACAAATTTTTCTCAGTGAATAGAGTTAAACAGACACGGAAAAATAATATCTCTTAAACTGTCTAAGCCTCAAAACAACTATTGTGCAGCTCTGGATGGAGACAGAACTGCACAGGGTGCAGATCCAATCAGTCCTTCCTGCCCTCCTCCACCATTACATATCCTTGATTTTGTCGGATCTTGGGGCCAGGCTTGCATGATAGTGTTATACTTGTGGAGGACTGTGGAGACACTGTCACAGTCTCCTCTTCTGAACTTGAGAGGATCCACTGTGTATTACAATCCTTCTCTCTTCCTGCTCAGCTCCTTCAGATACAGCAACAACCCAGTCTTGCCCAAAGCCATACAAGATTTGCCTGAGGTGGCCGTGGACCCCTGCTCCTGGTGTGAATGCCATCTCCAGCAGTGCCTCACACCAACTTATCTGCAGGGGGCCAGCAGAGCCCACAGGCAGCCTCCTCCTATTGTCCCAAGCTGAAAGCGAACAGGAGAAAGGTGGGACTCCCAGATACCTAGTTCTTTCTTTCCCAAAAACTGTATAACTTAATTTGTGGGACAGTATTTGACCACAGGAGGCCAAAGTGATGATTCAAGTACCATTCTTCACTGAAATCATTCTCTTCAGAGTTTCCTATGGTTTATACAAGGAGCCTCCATCTTTGTGAAGGAACAAACCAAAGCAGATACAATATCTTTGGGGAAGGGTAATTTATTTCTCAGGTTTAGGGGTGTTCTTTGATGATTTGTCTTTAAGGGTCATATGGTGGAGGCAGTCTTCCTGGGAAATCATTACATGTTGCTCAGTGATTCACTGACTGCTGGCCAGAGCACTGTTTGTAACTGATTAAGCTGAATCCTTTTCAAATTCTTCCCCTCTGTTAACCTCTCAGCAGTTCCTTTCCTTTGTAAATTCATGGTAGCTGTGTCTTACTCAGGATGATTGTATGAAAGTGGTTTCAAACACAGTGATTACATATTGAGCAGATGAGTTCTTCTGGGTTTATGTCACAGCCTATCTGCCTGTTTAAAATAGGCTTCCTGTATTGTACCATTTGCTCTTCATCAGCTAGGCAGTAAAAATACTGTTTGAATGTAGCATCTTCATTTGGTCTGACCTTTCCAGAATATTATTTCAAATGCATACTTCAAAGTTTTCATTTCCTTCTGCAAATGTAACTTGAATCTCATTCTATTTTTGCAGATGGTGCCATTGAAACAAAAGCTGTTCCTTCTTTGTCCCACTATATTTAGTGTGGAGGATGAAGTACAACATATCATCTGGAAATACTGCAATATGAGGTAAGCTCAGGGCTGGATTCTACAGAGATCTGAATTGTAGTGAAAGTAAGTAGGAAATGTATAGTTCTTTACCTTATGTTCAGCACTGAAGGACATACATATTCGAATTTGGACGGACATCAGGCTAAAATTCAAAATTGAGTTTGATCTACACACTCTATATCAGGCTCCCATCAACTGAGAGTGCTTAAAATGAAAATATTTTTCCTACAGGTTTTATATTTTAATCCCTCTTCTTTCCACTACCCTGGATGAATACTTTGCATTATGATGAACCAGCCACAAGGTGTCAATATAGTGTAGCATATTCTTAGTAAGGTTTTGATGCTACTGCAACGTTTGGCTGTGAATACAATTAAACCCTGCCTTCTGGTGGGTTATTTGAATAGCTAATAGCAAAAATGCAGGTCAGGTCACAATTTTTGTACCTGATCTATTTAACCAATGAAGTCCTCATGCTATGATTGGGTGGGAGGGCTAAAAATTAGTATAAATGACTGAAGTAAAAAAAGTGAAAAGCCACAAGCTATGTGCTACAAATAATGTAGCACTGTGTTTTAGAAGGAAAGACTAATGAAGTGGGATGCTAGACTAGTACGGGTGAATTATTTTTATCATAATATGAGGAGTGAGCATAAGCAAGTGATACAACATGTGAATTAACTCTTCACAGGAAGGAGTCAACAGATTTAGATGAACTCTGCTCATTTTAAGAGGCATAATGAATGGTGAGACAAGACAAAGATGAAAAAGCAATAGTAGAGAGTTCCAGTTTGCCTCTTTTAGACATTGATCTTTACGTGTCATTAAATATAAAAACAAATGCCTCAAAAGAGTCAAAGCTAAAGCTGAATTCTGAATTACAAAGGACATGGAAGCGATTTGGGTTTTTAACCTAACAGGAGGTTAGTATCTATGGAAAAAGGGCCTGATAGAAACGAGAATGAAAGGCTGATAGGAAAAATAACTCCTAGATTTGTGCATATTATTTCTTTGATGTATGCATTAACAGATTTTGGCTGAGAATTTTCAAAAAAGCTAAGGACTTAGCTACTATTGAATGTCAGTGGCTTTGGGGCAATTCACTGCTATAGTCTGCTTTGAAAACCCCAGCTTACAATATTAATTTTAATGTATCTTTTCTATTGCAGTATGAGAGAGCAGATCCATGGCACAGAGAAGAACAGAGAAGTTACAAAAGAAAGTAAGATTTTTGTATTACAGTCATTCTTTATAAATTACGATACCTTACTTAATCTACAGTGTCAAGGACAGAAGTATATATAATAGGTGGCTGAGAGGAAGATATTACATTATACAGCATTGTTCACTCGCGTTGACGATTCTCTGTATTGTACTTTGCACAAAGTGG
The DNA here is from genome assembly GCA_024733675.1 of Psilopsiagon aymara. Lineage (NCBI taxonomy): Eukaryota > Metazoa > Chordata > Aves > Psittaciformes > Psittacidae > Psilopsiagon > Psilopsiagon aymara. Next base: position 44,964 of record JANRGW010003351.1, read on the forward strand.
AGGGCATTAGCTAGCAGATAATACACAAAAAAATATGTATCATTGGCTACATTTCTTAAAAGGAGCCTGTTTATGCAAGGAGCTGGTTTTCTCAGGTTCTAAACCAGCTGTGACACCATGCCGTCCTTTGAGAGATATTTTATTGGGCAACAGATCAGTGTTGGAGGTCAAAAGAGCAATAGCAATAGATGCATCATGTTCCCTGGGGCTCCCTGGAGGCAGGTTGGGACAATAATTAGAAAAACTGCAAAGTCTGTGGGAATAAAACACTTGCTGTTCTTGTGCTTCTCTCTTTTGCGTTTGTTTTCCATATTGTATATCTTAGTGTGAGAAAAGACCCATGAATGATACTGGTGTAAGGGTGAATAACATGCTAAAGAACAGTTTTTAGCTCTTCAGACTGAAAATACGTTGAAAAGGCGGTTCTGCGTATTAATGGTAACATCTAAAAGTGATGGAAAGAGAAACAGCAGCACGATTCCCATGTGAGGCCTTACTGTCAGAAACTTGTTATTCAGGTGGAGATGAGAGAATATCCTTGCTGCCTTCTGGTGGCCTAGTGACACTGTGGGTTTTAAATACACTTTTTATTTTACCTTTCCTCAAAAGAAAACAACCATGAACATTTTCTTTCTTTCTTGGAATAAACTGGGCAAACACTAACACAAATTACCAGTGATGTGGTAGAATTAATTTTATCATGCAGTGGGTGTTGGGTCTTTTAATTGCTGTTATGCTGAAGACAAGACAAATAGGTGCACTGTTAGAACTATTTAAGTAAAGATGTGTGATAGACTGGCAGCTCATTTTAAGAATGACAGAATGCATGTTGAAAAAGCCCCATGAAAAAGAGCTGGGATGTAAGAGAGTCCCTGGGAATTCATTTTCATCATTCCTCCTGGTGTAAATAGCAAAAGGTTGAGTTTTTTTAATAAAAGAAACATCTAGGTCTTACAATAACCCATCCATAGTAATTGTAGTAATTGGTTACTATGACTGAAGTGCTTGTTCCTAGACAAGAGCCCAAATCAAAGGCTTAAATCTGTGTAAATTCAAAATGATTGTTTGCACAAAACCAATAAATTCTCCTCCTGACAGATGCACAGGTTTCACTGTGTGTATTCTAGTCAACACACCACCAACCCCATCTGTTCTGCCTGCTTCTGAAAAATGAGCACTACTTCACAGCAGAGAAAGCACTGAGCACACAGCACCACTTGTTTGGGTTTTAACAAGTTTCATCCAGTGTGGACTAACAAAGCCATTTTGTAAGATGATGAGGCTAAACTTCCTTCTTTTACACTAAGATTTTGACATGCCCAAGACACAGAAACTGTGTTACCTGAGCATTTGTAAGGGGTTTACAACACAGCAGAAATAAATAAGAACAGTTTCTGACATAAAAAAACTAAGAAACTAGTGATATAGCTTAATTACCTGTTGTATCCAAGCTTGTCTGCTTTCTGCTATCTTGAGGCATAGATAAAATTTGCCTGTTGCCTGTTTATCTAAAAAAAAAGATATATCCTGCAGGATGTTGATCAGTTTCCAGGGCTGCTCATTATGTTCTTAATGTCGCTACATGAACACTACTAGTTTTGTTACTATTAAGCCTGGGAGCCATTTCCTGGGCAGATTTTATTTTCTTGGCCATGAACAGAAAGTGGGAGTTCCTGCCATGCTGCATTTACAGTCTCAGAGATAATACGGCAATGCAATTGGAGAATCACATGGAAAGGGACTGTAGTGAGAGGATAAGGAGTAACGGTTTCAAACTTAAACAGGGGAAGTTTAGATTGGATATGAGGAAGAAATTCTTTACTGTAAGGGTGTTGAGGCACTGGAATGGGTTGCCCAGGGAAGTTGTGAATGATCCATCCCTGGCGGTGTTCAAGGCCAGGCTGGACAGAGCCCTGGGTGATATGGTTTAATAGGAGGTGTCCCTGCCCATGGCAGAGGGGTTAGAACTAGATGATCTTAAGGTCCTTTCCAACTCTAACTATTCTATGATTCTATGATTCTATGAACTATGTGCCAATATTTGATCAGCACTGATAGCAATAGCCCTAGTGCATTGGCAAGCCAAAGAAACCTCTAGTAAGGAAATCAGAGCTTTAGGGACGGACTTGAAGGAAGATGATGTTGGGGCTTTGTCACTTCGTTGAGCTACATCGGCTATATACAAGCAAAGCACAAGGATACTTGTTATAAAAACTCACAGCTAAGTAATCACACTGGATCTACCATCCAGGTAGGATGAGGTGTGTTACTGCTTTGCTGGCTCAGGATCCAGGTCTGCTGCATCTTGAAAGAACAGAATTTCTACTGAAAAAAAAAGTATTATGAAGTGGAAAATTTCCCAACTTGTGTGTCCTCTGCTACTGCAGAAACTAACTTTGTGTCTTTTAGTATTTAAAAGGAGTCAGCAATGAGGATCTGGTTTAACTTCCACCATGACTAGCCACTCTACACTTTGAGTCCTCCCAGGCTTCTCCCAGTTTGGAGCGTTTGTCCTAAGAACTTGCTCTCAAAGCAAGACACATACTTTAAATTCAGTAGGTTGATTTCTTCACATACTTTAATGTTTTGGCTGTTCAGACAGACACAGATTAGATGTAGGTGGCACTACTCACTGTACGAATCACAGGAGGTCTAGAAGCTCATTGTCTTCACTTAATGATGTTACCCAAATTGTAACCTTAAGATCTTGGAGGTTTTCTTGCAACAAAGCCACTTGTACTATTTTGTGTCTTCAGCATCTGTGGACAAGCTTCATGAGAAAGAGGCTGCTTATGATTACTTTCTGTTCATACTCTTTCACAGACATTTTCTTCAATGCTCAACTTACAGCATTGTTTATAGTTTCAGTGTGGAGTAGTCCTTAGATAAAGCTATGAACCATTCTTGTGGCTAGTGTTGTAAAGATAACTATACAGACAACCAGAACTAGGGAATGAGTATTTGCTGTTGGTTGCATGTCAGCGCAGCCTTTGATACCACTGGCCAAAGCATAATTCCTCTCAAACTGGCAACAGACTGTGAAGGTAAACCAAAGACGTATTTAATTTGACTATATTATGAATGATTAGTTCACTTACTTACTTACTTTCTTCCTCTTAGCCTGAAGTTCCTCCAGTGTGTATTCTGAGTAACTACAGTGAAAACTGATTATTCCTTAATCTTCTTTCTTAAAAATACCATTTTTCTTGCTTTTATTTCTTTTTCTCGTAAATACGTCTTTGCTTTTAGAAGGCTGACTCCTCAGTGCCTTTCTGCTAATGCAGTCATTGCTAGCTGGAAAACGTAGATCTGAAACTATCATTTGGTCGGCGTTGCTCTTCCTGCCAGTCACACAATATTGAAGCACATTAGGGATATAAGCCAGTCTTGCAAGGAGTATAGGCCAAGATGCTGCTACAAAGGCTAGGAGAGGTCTAACTACAGCTACTTCTCAGCCGCTATGTACACTATGAGGAGTCAGAGGGGTAGAAAGCATTTTTACTGTTACCTGCAACTATATATATGTGTAATATAATGTTCAGTAGTTTGAGGGTATCTCATTTTGAAATTATGCTGTAGTTTGGAACACCTGGTGAAAGTTAGGGTGAAAAGCTCCTTGCAAGTGGTTTTGAAACACAACCCGTTCTTTGCAACACACTGGTTGCACTGCAATAACATAGCACTGTGACCTGAATGCATAGCACCTTAACCTCACAACCACAGGAAAAATGATCAAACATTGTTGTTCCTGAAAGCATCATTCAGAACACTGCCAGATTTGGTGTCATTGACCATGAGTCACAAATCCGATAATGCAATTTAAGATATTGAATCATATCCTCAACTTGTGATTCATTATGGGATTTAAATGCCACAAGTGGTGTCCTGGACTCTATTCTGATACATATATATATATATATATATATGCATTCAGATACCCTTTCAAAACAAACAAGTGACTAAGGCCCATAAATTCAGTTCGCCTCAACCACTAATAGAGTCCAGACAGATCATGGCTTAGCTTTTTTGGCAAGGACAATAAATATTCTAGTACATATTGTTCCCCCTCAGCTCTTCCTATTTTGTTCTGAGGATGCTAAAATGAATTTTTCAGCACCTCCAGAGGGGTTAATTCTGTTTCAGGCAAAGATAGGTAAAGGGACTTTACAGCTTTCATTTAACAAATGTGGTAAGACTTCATTTCTTAAGGCACAATCTGAGGATAACTGTGCTTGTGGCAAAGTGTATTGCAGACTGCAAACTGATCTGCCCCACATCTGCTCTAAAAAGAACATCCATCACCTGAAGAAAAGAGGACTTATCCAGAGTAGATCTGATGGAGCACACTGAATATATATATGGTCAATTCCTGTCTTCATCTTCTGGGAGTAATACATTATTTGCTGGAAAGCAACAGCTGCCCATCAGATGCAATATTTCTGTTTACCTTTATTGTGGCTTAAGTCCGGTCAGCCACGTAGTTTGCTCACTCACACCCCTCTCTTTCTTCCCCCCAGGTCCCTGGGGGATGGAGAGGAGAATTGAAAATGTGTAACTCCGATGGGTTGAGATAAGAATAGTCCAGTAACTTAGGTATGACACAAAACAATAGTAATAATGACAAGGGAAATAACAAGTGAAGAGAATACAATCACTCACCACCTATACCCAGCCTGACCGAGCAGTGAACACGCCTCATCTGGGCCCTCACCCTTAGTGTTTACATCCTGGGCATGATGTGCTGTGATATTCCAGCTGGTATTGGCTAGTTTGGGTCAGGTGTCCTGTCTCTGCTTCCTCCCGGCTTCCCCTTCTTCTTGGCAGAGCATGAGGCTCAGAAAGTCCTTGGTCAGACTAAACTGCAACAGCTGAAAACATCGGTGTTATCAATGCTGTTCCCGGGCCAAAGTCAAAAACACAGCACTGCACCAGCTACTAAGAAGGAGAAAAATGACTGCTACTGCTGAACCCAGGACAACCTCATCAGTGCACAACACACTCTGTTATTCATGGTTTGGAGTTGGCACAACCATCATTTTGAATGGATGTCCAACAACTTCTGGGTCTTTGTTCAACAACAGATAAACAAAAAATCATGGCCTGTTGAGTTTGCCACTGTGACTGAATACCATATGCTGGTTAAAATGTATTTGTATCTATTCCATTCAGTTCCTGTGCATTGTGTAAATTTTATTTGAAGTTGTTTATTTTCAATAGATTCTCAGAGCACTGTATAACCTTATGACATGGATTCCCATATTGCTGTTTCCTCCTTTAACATTTACAGTAATGACTCCCAATCACTCAACCTTGTACACAGATGCAGAGTACAAGCATTTCATTAATTGCAATGAGTCTTTTTTACAGAGGACTCATTTATCAAAGAGCAAACAAGCAGAAGGTCCAAATGTTAAAGGTGTACACTCACATCAGAAATAAGGTCATCTGTACGTACTAGTAGGTCAAAAAGAACATTCGATAAGCTGTGAAAAAGACATTACTTGAGATCAGAAATTCACACTTCTGAACACAATAATCCAACTGTGACAACTGCAGAGTTTTTTTAAGTGCCCTCAGTGCTATTGAATTAAAACAATATGTCTTTTTTTTAGAATCTGACATTGATTTTGATCGTAATCTAATACTACATATAATTATAGAAATTAGGAGAAATCTGAGCAAACTCATGGAGGAGCTTGGTTGTGAAGTAAAGAAATATTTACTTTTTAATTCTGTGACTACTATTTTTAATCTGTGCTGTGCATCTGGTTACATAGAATTGTAGGATAGTTAGGGTTGAAAAAGGACCTTAAGATAATCTAGTTCCAAACTCCCTGCCATGGGCAGGGACACCTCACACTAAACCATGCCACCTCAGGCTCTGTCCAACCTGGCCTTGAACACAGCCAGCAATGGAGCATTCACAACTTCCCTGGGCAACCCATTCCAGTGCTTCACCACCCTTACAGTAAAGAACTTCCTCATATCCAATCTAAACTTCCCTTGTTTAAGTTTGAAACTGTTACCCCCTGTCCTATCACTACAGTCCCTAATGAATAGTCCCTCCTCAGCATCCCTGTAGCCCCCCTTCAGATGCTGGAAGGCTGCTATGAGGTCTCCATGCAGCCTTCTCTTCTCCAGGCTGAACAGACACAACTTTCTCATGCTATCGTCATACAGGAGGTGCTCCAGTCCCCTGATCATCCTCATGGCCCTCCTCTGGACTTGTTCCAACAGCTCCATGTCCTTTTTATGCTGAGGACACCAGAACTGCACACAATACTCC
>JANRGW010003353.1:0-24535 GCA_024733675.1 Psilopsiagon aymara
GGGGGAGGGCGGATTTCTGCTCTCTTTCTAGCCATCTAGAAGACAGGAAAAAATAAGATTATTAAAAGGAAAACAATAAACAATGGTGCTGTTTGCAGACTGGGCGGTTATGTTCAGAACTAACATTTCCAAAATAAAACTGTCAGGAACTGAAGACAATCACACTTGGGTCAAAGAAAACTTCTGCAAGTAAAACAATGCTGGGTGCAGCAGAATTCTCCCGCCTGGTAAAGGTTAATTCTCTTTCCTCACCCTCACAAACCTGGAAAAAAGGGGATGCATTTGCTGCATCGAGCAGTTTCAAACAAGATTACCCCAATAACCCAAAATTATGCGGAGCAAAAAGAACAATACTCAAGAAAAACCTGTGTAAAAAACAGCATTTGGGGAAGGTGGCTTCTGGCAAGCACAGACATGATGCTTAATGGATTTTTTAATAACTCTGTGCCATGCAGTAATAGGGAACCACCTGCCAAAAGCACAGCAAGGTCAAGCAAGTGTCACATCCATGATACAGCCAAAGAAATTCTGAGATCCTCTACTCTGACCTTCCACAGCCACCACTGCTGAAATCCTCTCCTAAGGCAGCGTGGTGGCTTTGCAGCTCCCTTTTTTGTCTGCTCTGCTTTTCTTTTCCCTTTACTTCAATACGTTTATTTTGTTGCACATACCACCTAAAATAAACACCAGCATTTTATGATGCCCACACTTCTCCCCTTCCCCAGCACTGTTCGCTCCCGCCCCAGCTGCGATTCCACCATTATTTGATGAGGGAGGTGTCATAACACACTCGGAGTGACTCAAACCCAACGGCAGCAGAACAAACGATACCGTGTGTGTGTGTGCTCCTGTTTGTGTAAAAATCAATCACTTGGCTGGCGCTCGGCTGCCAGCGGCGGAGCGGAGATGCCGAGAGCGTGCGTGTGTCTGCACGGGGGAGAGCAGGAGTGTGTCCGCACAAGGGGTGAAAATGCTTGCGTGTGCTGCAGGATCCAAGCAGCACTGTCTGGACCTGCCATCCCCGCACGCACCTTCTCCCAGCTTCATCCATCCCTGCGCTGGATGCGGTAACTCGCTCCCTCCAGCCCGTTCCCTGTGCTCCAGAGCCAGCAGCAGGGCCCGGAGGGCACCTCCGGGATGGCCCCGCATGTGGCCCGGCTGCTGCCCGGGCAGGTGGCCCTCGACAGGCTCCGTCCCTAGGCCGGGCCCTGCACAGGAGCCTTTACCGGGCCTCATCCCCTCGGGCCGGGGCCATCCCGGGGCCGAGGCGCGGGGACCCGCGGCCGCCCGGCCCCGCGGGCGCAGCTCCCCTCCGGTTCCTCGGGGCAGGTCAGCATATTTAAACAGTTGTATATTCAAAGACCACAATGGAGGGAAGAGAATTACCTAAGGACAGGGTTAGCCTGTTTGATCAATGCATAATCAGATAACTGCTCCAGCTTTTTTACAAGTCTTTAAGCAAAGATCAGCCACTCAAATTCTAATTCCTTTTGCTAATTAAGCAGCCTGTTAATTGCTCTCGGGGTCTCTAATGCCATGTCATTATGCTTTTTAACAGCCTGCTTGACATCAATAGGGCTGCAAGCTCCACACAAACAAAGCGGGCATCTAGCACTTACTGAATTAGGCTAATGCCGGCATTGGAGCCGGGCACTGGCACGTCGCCTCCAGCGGGCGGCATTTCATTATCATTTCATCATCCCTCACGGGGGGAAAAACACCCAAAATCAAACCATCGTAAAAGACAAGTTACGGACGTTCGACACTTCTGGGGCGGGCGGCAGAAAGCGGAACCGGAGCGGGGGGGCAGTCCCGCCTCGCCCGCTCACCTGAGCCCCCGGGGCAGCCCGGCCGCCGGCCTGGGGCTATCAGCACAACACGTGGCCGCAGCCGAGCGACTCCGGCTTCCGCGCTCCGTTACTGCGGGAGAAATCCCACGGCGGAGCCGCGGAGCGAGGGCCCGCGCCCGCCGGCACGGACCATCCCCCGAGGGCAGGGGCCGGCAGCGGGGCCGCAGCCCCCCCGGACGGGGTCACCGGCACTGCGCTTCAAGGAGGCACCGGGGCACGGAGCCGCGCGGGGCAGCGCTCCCGCGGAGGAAAGGCCGCATCCAGCAGTGGGAAACGCACAGGGCCCCTTCCCAGCACAGCGAGGGAGGAAACGGGGTGTGAGGGGGTGCTGGGGTGCCGCGGGGGACACCGAGCCCCGCCGCACAGCCCGAGGGCGGAACGCTCCCTGCAGCGAGGGAGCATTCAGGGTGGATCCAGCGCCCATTGCCCGAGCGGACACAAGGCTTTGAGGTGCTTCACACCCCAGAGACACCTCTGCAGCAGCCCTGAAGCATTATCTTCCTCAGCCATCACGCACTGCAACCCCGACCACGGGGGACTTCAACTATGCACTCCTACCCCAGCTCACACCATCGTAGAAGCCGCTTTTATGGCTGCTTTTGACGCAAACAGACTACCCCAACTGAATCCACCTTCCCCGTTAGTGACCAGCCACCATTCCTGTCGACAAACAAACTAGAAAACAGCCTCAAGTTCTCTGCCTCTCAGGAGCAGTGTTCACAGACAGCACAGAGATCTTGGCATCCCTCATGTTAGTATCTGCATGCCCCACACTGCAGTTGAAGAGTCGCTGTTATGATACATGGAAAATACTTCCAGTGACACTAATACATACATTGTGTTCAGTCGCTGGACAGACCACGCTCGGGGAAAGTAAAAACCCACGGACAAGCTGCAAGACCAGACTGAGATCTCCACTGAAGCAGTCAAAACAAAGTAACTAAACCAAAGTGCCAGCTGTGCTGGATACACCCGAGCTTATCCGCTCTCGTTTCAGTCTTTATTTCCACATCGCTTAAAGACTCTCCCGGTAACCTGAGTGAAGAATACTGCATACAAAGATGCATCAAAAAACCCAGCAAGAATAACTCATAGCCTATGTTCCATGAGGTGCAACAGGTAGCAGAGTTTATAAATGCTGAGCGTCAATTAACAGCACATGGAACAGTTATAATTAAAAGATGAGTTAGAGAACACACCTCTTTTCTCTTGAGGACCAGATGTTTGGTTCCCACTATCAGGCCTTTTACTGGCTCTCGGTGCAGAAATTTGGTGGCTGGACAAAACAGATTCTAGATCCCAGTGCTTCGGTTCCCATCAAACAGCAGCAGTCCCGTGTCCCCCTTACTGCTTTTAGCACAGATTCTCACTCCCCTGAGTTGCATTTTAAAGCAATTGGTCTCCTAAGCTCTCTGTAACCTTAAATAACACTTGATCTCATCCAGAGATACATCTTCGGTAGACAAACTGACCTGACTTAGTAGGTGCCTGCTTGGGACTGCATTTCATTCCTGGGCTCCAAGAATAAAGCTGTGGGTAAGCCTGGCAGGAACTTTTGTCTGAGTTTTCTCAGTTTCTCAACCAAACGACAGCTCCAGCTGAAAACAGCTGAAACTGTGCTGGGTCAGGAGCCTCGTCTGAGAGAGAACGGGAATTTCAACCAACATCCCTCTCACGGCAGGTGAATGCTGTACTGACAGGCTGGAAAGCACACATCCCTGCACCAGCGAACTGGTGGAACAGAAGCACTGCAACTGCCCACCTGGGGTGGTTTTCAGGGAGGTGACAGGCGGAGGGAGATCCGACTTTATTTCCAGCTCCAGGTCAAGGAGACAGAAATCCGAACCTGCACCTTCATCCCAAGCAACTGCCCTATTTCCTAAGTATTTAGGAGAGCAAATCTCTCTGGAATTTAACACAAACACTGAAAGAACTTTGTTTTGCCCTTGCATAAATTCTAAACAAAATATGTAAAGTGGTTACTTTTCAGTACCAGGGTTCCTGTGCGTTAGCACACTGTGGAGCCAGGCTCCTCTAACCCAGGACTCACACACCCCTTCCCCGCTTCGTTATCTCCTCTTCTGCTCTTCAGTGCAATCCATCTTTCACTCGGCCTCTTCCCCCTCTTTCCCTTCATTCCTTACTCTGTCCATTTTCAAACAGCAGTAGCAATACCCTCACTATTGCTGACAGCTTCCATCTGGTTGCTATCTCCCCATGCTAGCTGTAGTCTGGGAAACTCTCCACGCTGTCCTCTTCCCCTCACCATTTCCTCTGCGGCTCTGGCAGGGCTGGCTCGTGCTCTTCAAACAACTGCTGGAATAATGAGAGGGGACGAGCAGGCTCTGCCCAGATATCTGCACTGAGCTGTACCCACAGCCTGGAATGTTTCTGTTCCCGTGGCACCAGAACTCATTTCAGACTGCTTCCCTTTAAGCTTTATTTGCTCTGATCAACCTCTGCAGTTCAGACTGTAGCTCATATCAAATGTGCCTAGCTACTAACTCAGTTAAAAGACCCATTTCAGCTTCGTTTCTCAAGTAAATTTTGGCACATCAGAACGAGACACAGAAATATTTAGTTTATGACCTTCTGCACGGTGGGATTGACTAAGGAACAGCTATTGCTGATATCGTACAGAATTAACCCTCTGGCTACTTTTTAATTTATAAATGAGCAAAGCATCTGTGATCTCCCAAATATGCTTGTCCTTACGTGGAAATGAACTGCAGTCCCTACATGTGCCCATTTAGGTACAGATATTTATGTGCATGCATGTGACAGGTAAAAATGCATGCACACAGGATTTTATGCATCTCCTATGTCTGCTGCAGGATAGCAACGCAATTAAGTCACCGTGACCGAGACAGTTATCCATACAGTAAGTAAAATGAGATGTCCACAGTATGCTGCCGAGTTTCTAAACATGTGGGAATAGAGCACAGAAACTCCACAGAGTCATGCAGCTAATGAGCAATAAATACACACTGGCACACCCTCATCAATTTTAAAGTCTTGGTATGAAAAGAATGTAATTAATTAAGATATGTTGATTTATAAGGGGTGACATAACAAGATGGATAGAGAAATCTTTTCCCTCCAATCTGTCATGGTTTCTTTCTAAAAGACGGCCCATCGTGTAACGATGCCCTCCTTGGACAGCCATAAGGGAATCGGCTTGGGGTTTGTTCTGGTCTTCCCCACTATTGCAAGGAACATAAACTTCCTTTTCAACACTTATTTGCATTTGGCACAATTATTTTTAAAGTGAAACAGTTCTAAAGACAGAAAAGAAAAAAAAAAAAAGAGCTGAAAAATTTATATTTAGAAAACTCCTTTCCCTTTTTTACTGCATTACATTTCTGCACATCGAAACATAAGCCCCGCTTCCCTTTCCCCCCCCTTAGGTCAGATGACTTCTCTGTAACTTGGCACACAGACAGTCTGGTATAAGACAGGACTGGAGCATTTGTTGAGTCAAGATGTTCAATTTTTTTTCACTCACATAATGATCCTTTTTCCCTCCAGCCACTTGAGTTTTGTTTATGTTGCTTGAGCCCTAAACTAATACATGAATTCTCCTCACTGCCAAGATGACGACTTCGGCACCAGGCGAGATGCGCCGGAGAGGCTACGTTCACTTCTAAGGATAGAGGTATTTTACAAGACTTCTTCCCAGTTGTGACAAACTAAATGCATGAAGGGAAACGACTGCTATTGTGAGAGCTACCGGACTTCAAGGAGGAACTGCCAGAGTTTTCTTTTCTTTGCAAGCACTTGACTTTTGCTAGGGGGCACCTTGCTCCTGTGCCAACTCTGCCTTATATTTTATTATTCTTAGAACAAAAGGTTGCAGTAATTAGAACTGGGGAAGCTGTGCCCAAAGAAACGGAGTCATCAGATAAATCTGATACCATTAAGTGGCTCTAAAAGGTGGGATTTTTAAAAAGAAGAGTAACTGCTTCGATATCTTGGGTTTATCCTGTCAAGAAAAGATGAATGAGAAGCACAGCTACTTTCACTCAGGCTAGACATGTAAACCTTGTACTTAATGACTGATGAGCAAAATCTTTTCTCTTCCAAGTGCAGATGGGCAAATCCCTCGTAATTACAAAACACAAGAAAATCTACTTTTACCCACAGAAAGCAGCGCAGTGGCCAAGCATTTCCCAAGCAAGAGCTTTAGGTGCTCGTGGAAGGCACAAAAAAAGGCAAACAACACTCCCTATAATGTGATCCATATTCTACCACATGCACATTTAATAGAAAAGTTATGTTTGATATATACCGCCTTAGCATTTTTCTATTTTAACTGAAAGCCTTTTGTTCTGTCAAGACTGTAGTAGGATTTGCTTTCATTTTTCATGATGTTTCACTCAATACATCACTAACATTAGCAGGACTTAATAAGCATCCACCTTCTCCTTCCCCCAGCCCTGCCCGAGGTCTTTCGATGCATATTCCTCAAGACTCCTCAGATGTTTGACACTGTTTGAAAAGCAGCCTCCCTGCAGCCTGGTATCAGAGATAACGAAGAGGACCAGCCTGCAAAATGCTGCGTGGCACGAGCAACACAGTAAGCAAAATGTCGTGCAGCTTTAAATCCTGCCCTTGGTATGGTCTCTGTAATGGGCTTCCCTTCCTCCTTTTCTCTGTTGCAGATTCACATCTGTTTCTCTGCATTTTGAAACTGTGTTCATTTTTCACTGCTGCCCTTTGTCCCACACTTACTAGCTCTCGCCAAGGGCTTCATTTCACTTATTCAATAAGTGAGAGGCACTGCAGACTGGAGAGAGCTTTAGGACAAAGCTCAAACTTCTATTAGGCCTCAACAAAAATGTTTTTGTTCCCTATCAAGGAACTTTTTCCTATTGCTTCTTGTTGGTTTGTTTTGGGTGTAATTAACGTTTGTCGTCTGTAATTGCCCAAACAGCTGCAATTTCAGAGCTTTACACAAAACTAAAAAAATAGATGCAACAAAAATCTATATTGTCTATTAGCAGAGAAACTTTGTACTAGAAAATCCCAGTTGCCCTTCATCCTCTGCGGCCGCAAAGCTTGGCTATCTGCACACAGAGGGCATCCGTCCTGCCGGGAGCCTGCTCTCTTTGCATGTCTACACTTGCGTAAGCACTCTGTTCACATACATTTTGATGTCTCACTGGTTTAATACACATTATACTGGAAACCAGGCGGGACTTCCTGGGAATGCTGTGCCAAGTCAGCCTTGGCTACGCCTGGCTGCTGCCTCCAGCCTGTCCCCCAGTCACAGCACTAATTGCTGCGTTTCACCGCACAACAAAGCTAAAGAGGAGAGACCAGCCATGTAGGTTTTCCCAACATAAGATTTCTGACATGTTAACGAGTTTATTATATCCTGTTGCTAATCTAAATACCAAAGAGCTCCTCACTGGAGGAGAAACAGCAAGGATGAAACTTTTAATGCTTAACCATTGTACTAACAGCTTAATGTCTGCATGTGAAATTATCTCACTCTTGTGGCTATGTTCATTGTGCCGCAAGCGCGAGTCAGATAGAGTTTTTTCTCTTATTAAATCATCATCCCACTATGGTGCCAGCATTATAAACCCTCCTGTAAAACTGTGAGGTTCAGGAAATATTTCTAAGCGCGTGTTGCTCTGACAGTCTCTATGCACAACCCCTCTCCCCCCTTGCTGTATTTCTTTAAAAGCACTCAGCCTCCTCCTGCTTGAAGCTCATCTGATGCTTCAGTCCGGAGCATGCCTGTTCCTGTGTTTCATTAGTAATTACATTCTCTTTTACAGCTTGAAGCTTTAACACAGAAGTTGACAACACATGTACTTCTCTAGCTACCGCAGCTAAGGAGGGAGCCTGGAATGACAGCAAGTTATCGGCATGTTGGTTCAGTGCCTCTCCCAGCTTCTAACTGCATGTCCCATGGGCTGACAAAGCATCCATGAGAAACCCATGGCGCTGCACTCTCAGCCCTGGGTGGGCTTTGACGGTGATTCCCCTGCAGGGGGAAACAGTCCAGAGCACAGGACGAGGGGTGTCTTGCATCCCTCACCATCCCCAGTTAATCCATGATTCCTCTGTCTTTGACATGAACCTTACATCCCAGCTCCCCTGCTAAACCTTGCTTAGTGTAATTAAGCACAGACACCTGTGTGCCTTGTCAGCAGCAACACAGTGAGGAATGAACAGCCATCAGTTACCCATCAGGTATTTAGCGTTACATTTCCTGTGTCCAGTACCTGTGCATCATCTGTTCTTGCTGGTTTCTTGCAACTGGTACTGTTCCATTGTTTGGTTTAGGTTCGATCCACCATCAGGGAGCTTTTGAGGGAGTTATCCTAATGCCCCAACCCCACTTGTAGCCTCCTGACTTTCCCAGCTTTTGTTTACTGCAGAAGTTTTAAGTGTGGATGGGCTTTTCGAGGGCTGCCCCACTGTATTTACACTTGTTCCAGTCGCTGGTAATTTAAGCCCATAAGTCAAAGTGAACAACTGGTGACATTAATGAGGCTTCAGAAGAATGAAATTGGTGGTAACTTGCCTCCCATGGGAGGGGTGTTGATGATGGAAGAGGGAAACTTAATATTTGTGAAATTAAATAATACTGAATAAACAAGAGGGCTAAACCAGACTGTATCCATCTCTTTAATTATTTAGGGGTTGGTGCGCTCATTGTTTTAAACTAGACCCTGACTGTTAAAAGTACTTCTATTTTCCCCAGCCTCCTATGGGACCCAGAAACCGTGATATTAAAAGCCTTAACACTGCTCTTAGAGGGTTGGAGGGGTTTGATTGCACAAAGCATCTTCCTCCAGGGAGCAAAATTAATGCCTTGGTCTTCAGACACTACCCAGCACAAACTTGCCAAGTTACCATCACAAGAGAATTCAGCATCCCTTGTGATGGCGATCAGCAGCATCTGGTGGAGGGAAGCACTGGGACTGCCTTAGGTCTGTCCTCAGAAAGGACCACCCGGATTCAAGCAGGAGATGGGTGAACTGGGAGAGAGAAAGGAATGGGTTAAGCAGAACGTGAGAGGGAAAACCTGCACCTTGGTTCAGGTGTCTCCAAAACTAGAAGAATTCCCAAGCCTTAAGGAGCCACGTGTTGGGACCTTCAGTACAGTGTAAAATAACTGTAAAAAAGAGAAGAGGCTAAAGAGTGAGGTAAAAAGGGGGGAAACAGCACAGATAATGTTTGTTCACAAGTAAGCTTTTATCTTTTGGCTGCACACCCCCCCCCCCCAAGATCATTCCAGTTCTTGCACTTGAATTTGGTCAAAGAAGTGCTGCACTTCACCTTAGGTTGCATTGAAAAAGCAAAAGGGAAGGGAAAACTGAAAGAAACACAGCCCTAAACCATGTATCTGAAAGCCGAGAGCTTGCAGTTCCAGTGCTACCCCATCCAGCCTTGATTTTTCCACTTTCAATGGTCAGATTCTTCCCGTCCCCACTTCCTACCCCGCTCCCCATCCAAACAAATCAGCGCATGAATATTTACAAAGACACGGAAGAAGGTAATTGTCCCCTGAGCTCTCTTCAATTGAAATATCATTTCAAGCTGGAATCATGTTAAAGATAATTAAAAAGGATTCCAAAGGGACAAACCCATCCCCAGCTCACCCGTACGGCAGCACAATGGGCTACCACTGTGCGAGCGAGCAGGCCTGATGGCACTTTATTTAACACGTCTGTCTTGCCTTGATGAGCAGCTCGTATTGTGGAGCCCAAGGAAGACGTACTCCGGGACAAGCAGCGCTGACAGACACAGGCTGTGCCTGCTCATGAAAGGGAAACAGCGAGAGCTCTCTGCAGAGAGGGGCACTGTCCCACTCCGGCACAGCATGGAATCGATATGTTTCTAGATGAATTCACCAGGGAAGTTTGGAGGGGGCGGGGGAACGGGAAGGATTAAGGCTCCGATGGAGCTGCAGCAGGAACCGGCATCGCCACGCTGGCAAACTTTGCCAGGAGCAAAGATAACCGGCGCTGTTGAATCACGCCACGAGTTTCCTCCTGAGGTGGGGTTGCCCATGTGCAGAGTTTTCTCAAACCGTGCCCTCCATTAGCACTTGCTTTCATTCAAATTAGGGCCACAATAAAGACAAATGACTGTGGCAGAGCCAATGCATTTTTACTTGTCAAATACAAGGCGCATACTTCCCCTCATGCGCAGCTGGCTGTTAAGGTAGGGAGCTGCAGGAGCCGGGTACACTGCAGATAGCTCAGAACATGCATCCAGGCTCTTTCCAGAGATCCCTTTTATGGACAAAATGCCTCTGGAAAAGCAAAGCCTCCCCATTCCATGCACCACACGCAGGGGTATGCAAACCCCTCGTGCTGCCCAGGTGAGGAGGCCTCTGACCACTGCCTTTGGGCACAGACACGTCCAAGCGTTCCAGTTTTCTTAAAGAAAACAGAATTAGTGGATTCCTTTGAGATACCTGAGCGGGGAATCAGCTTTCATTTATTATATACATCAACTGATTCAATCAATGCCTCAGCGCAGCAATGCATTTACTGCTACAGCTAAGCAGAAGAGGGATGTGCTCCTTGGGATGCTCACAGCTTGCCCCCGCGCCGCCACCCATAGGATGTGCCCAAGCAACAGTGTTAGAAGGGAAGACAAGCCAAAATAAATGCAAACCCTTCCTTTTTCCTCCAGCTCCTCTGAGCACACGTTCTGCATAAATTACAGAAAAAAGAGAAAAGGCAGTAAGAGAGGAGTTTTCTGCCTGTTACTTGGCTTGAAATGCTGCTGCTCAAGGAAATGCAGGAAAGTGAAGGCAACACTGGAAGTACACGTAAAATGGCCTCACTTTCTTATTCTCAGCATATCATTGCTATTATTTATTACAGTTGCACTGCCTGACAAGCAGGAGCAGCGAGATCACGTCAGTAACCAAGCCAGCCAAGCAACACTGAGACTGAACTCATCTTTCCCTGCCTGCCCCCCTCCCCAGTACACCCCAACTCTTATTGTAAGCCATGTCTGCTCCCATGCAGCAGAGATCCTGAGCTGGCAGCTCTCTTCTCTGACCTCCTTCTCTCCCGCAATAGAAGTGAAGCACATGAGAGCATTCCCTCCCCTCCAGCAGCCCTGGTGGCACCATGTTTCCATTTAAGCTCCATCAGTTTCACCATCTCTTCATGTGCATTGCAGTAGCCTCAATGGAACAAGGGAAGCAGGGGATGTGGATGGCCCTTCAGAGGCCAAAACGTGCGTATCTGTAAGTTGTTCCCTTTCACAAAGGTTACTGCGACTCATGTACATTCTGACACCTCTGGGCAAACCACAATACTTGACTTTCTTTAAATGCTAGACCATTAACAATTCTTACACAGTTAAATTTCTCCATGTGTCATTTCCATCTATGTTGCTTGGAATTTAATTTGGGGATTTTTTTGGTTGAATGGCCTTCACATAACCCCACCTTTCCAGAGCACAGCTCCATAGATATCATTTCTAAAAGAGCAGCTTTGTTAGGCTCTAATAAAAAAAAACTTGCTGCCTTCCAAAGTGCTCCTTCAGATAATGCCTATTTATCTAAACTATCAAATGGGCAGAGAGAAATATCAACAGAGAAGCCGATGGGCACACAAGGGGTTTTCCTTCCTTCTCTTTCCAAAGAGACTTTAAAGCTGAATAAACACCTTGGAAAAGCACAAGCAATGGAGGGATCTCCTGGGCTCTGAACCTGACCTTTCCAAGTTAAAACCACACATCTCCAAGGCTGCTCCTACAAACCTCGTGCACACGAGTGATGGTCCCGATTGCTCCTTGCGAGCCCTCCGATGGGAGATGTAGGATAGGATCTATAAGGTCTTGGTTAGTTCTTCTTGGCTTCCTGACCAGGCGAAAGCAGTCCTGCAGCGGCTCCTCAGCACTAATTTCCTGCTCCTGATGATGAGCACCTAAATCTGAAGGTACATGTGGGTCTGTCCAAGGGGCTTTTTATTCATATTCATTATGACATTAATCTTATTAGCCCAGGTAAACAACTAATAGCCATTAAAGAGAGTGCAATGTATCAGAACTCAGTTAGCCCTTCTGAGCATGCCAGCTGAAGGGGGAAAGCTCTCAGAACGATGGGAGTGTGTATTCTGAGTAGGACCTACTCAGACACAGCAAACTGGGTGTGTGTTACAGGATGGTGCCCAGGGCCCCATGCTGGTCTGTAGGGGTTGACCCTTCCTTCCCTGGCAGGGTGCAGCTCAGAGCCCCAGTGACTTACAGAGCCCTGCGCAGTCACCTCCATCACTCTTCCCAAAGCCTTCGGAGGCTTCTGAGCCACAAAAAGACAGCCAGGACTGAGTGTGAGCACCCAAAGGCATAAGGAGCCCATCAGCAGATTTAGAGCTTTGCAAAGCTTTCGGATGAAACCCTTGTGCTGTTGGTGCGATGGACAGCATCGCATCCCTGTGCCATGCGGCAGCGCCGCTGCGCGCTCCTTCCAGGGGCAGGGGAAGGAGCTGTCTCATGGTCCCTGGCAAAGGAAGGAAGGGCAGGGAGGGAAGGGTGCAGCCGGGGGTGCAATCAGCAGGACTCTGGACTCAGCGGCGGGAGGAGCCTCAGGGCCCTGCTTGAGGACAAACCAAAACCCAACCGGCCCCGGCAGAACAGGGCTCAGCGGAGGGTGGCAAACTCAGAAGCTCCCCACTTCACAGCTACTCAATCCCACATCCCTGCCCCAAGCAGCAAAGGGAACACTTGAAAGCAAGAAGGGAGGTGAGCCCCAGCCCTGCCAGCCCCAGAGCTCTGCAGACACTCAGAGAGTGCCACATCCCTGCTTCCAGCACTGAGGAATGGGCTCCCACGGGAACAGGCTCCCCCCAGCCTGCACCAACCGGGCTGTGCACAATTACCCTTCCAGCTTCCCCGTGCGCTGGACCCAGCGCTGGGAGAGCAAAACACGCACCCGCTATCAGCAGATCTCTGCCTCCTGTCCATACAAACGCTATTCACAAGGTCTCGAGCTCTCCTGACTGATAGAGTATCGATCCCCCAGAGTGCAAAGTCCAGCATGCCATTAGTCCAATCTGTTTTCAAGCTGACACAATCCCGTCATTTGTCATTTTCTCCTGTCCTGCTGGGTTTGTTTAGGAGCAGGATATTTGCTTTATCTGTCACTTCCCAATCCTCACTGTATTCTTTACCTGACACGGAGTTTATTGGGTCCACAGTTTTCTCAGAGTCATTAACAAGGGAGATCCTGACATGCTGGTGAGATCACTGGAAAATGATGATGTCGACGACTTGGCCAGCGCTCATGGACTGGGCTCAGAGTGTGTTTTGAACGAGGAAGGGGTTTGTGTTTCAGACTGGATTTCAGTGGGGGCATTTCTAAAGAACACTGAACTTTCCATAGGAAGCACATGAAGAGAGACCGGCCAGCAGAAGACACAGACGGCTGAAAGAGAGTACCTGAGAACAGCAGCCAGCTCAGTGGCTACCTTCAAAGTCTTTAAAGGCATCAGCTACGGGAGCGGAGCACACAGGTTGCCGAAAGCATCAAAGACGCGAGCCACAGAAGCACGCTGGTGCGCGTGGCATCCCGGACTGGCAGCTTTCTGTTTGACTTTCCACATTTAAGAGATATTTGAGTCTCACAGCACAGCTCACAAGATGTGATGAAAGTTCATTTGATCATTTTCATCATCCCCTACCAGATGTGCACATAGTGCTGAGCCTGCACAGAGATCCTCATCACAGCCATTGGTATTTCTGCACCTCCAGGAATGCAAAGCGCCCTGAGAACGTTTGTTTAGCACCTGATGGCCAACATCTATACCCATTTTATGGTTTGTATTTCTGAAGCAGGTAACCCAGCAGCAGAGTCTCATGTGGCTCAAGTGCCCGGTGACACAGGGATACCAGGGGTGCCTCACCAGGCACAGAACAGCAAACTCTACACTTCGGCTCATACTTACGTGAAAGGGAGTACATTAAGCAGGGAATACACATCTAGAAATCTGCCTCGGCGCACAGGGAATTTAAAAGTGGAAAGATAAGGCTCAGCTTTTCACCTCTTGCTCCTGCAAAGCCTCTGTTTGTGTGGAGTGGAACACACACTACTTAAACGCACGGTTTCCACTGGAACTTCACAAGTTTTGTTACTGCAGGATCTTAAACTAAACACAAGTGAGACCCTTCCCAGGCTAAGAAAGCAACAGCACAGCCACACACTGAAGTAAGTGTTTAATTACAAAGAGGGCTGCAGGCGTCTCGGAGTTGAAGCTGCAGTTGAGGCTCCTCGTGGGCAGCATTCCTGCTGAAGCTCTGGTAAAGCCTCACAACATCGGTTATCCTTTCCCTTTCCCAAGGCTTGGAGTGCTGGCCGCTGCCGCGTGCGGGACAGGATCGGGCTTCCCCATCCAGTACCTGCAATTGGGCAGGTTTATCGTTCTAGTGTGCCAAAGGAAGCACAGTGTGCACCCCACTGCCTCTGCACGTACGTTAAACTCTATCTGCGCTGAAGACCAGCTCCAACCGAGCTCTGGGAACTCCTTATTTGCCGTGGAAACGTCCCCATCCCACCAAAGCTTCCTCCTTGATGCAGCTGCTGCCCTGCGCACACAATAACAACGCTGTGCAACGGCAGGTTCTGCTTTTGTCCTTCACTACTGTAGAATAATCCACTGAACAGTGTTTCTGAAAGAGAAAGAGCTCGTAACTACTTGCTTTTCTTGCCTCTTCCCATTTGGTTTTGGAACAGCAGGAAGAGAACCCTGACATACAAAGGGATTTGAGGCACACTGGTATCTTTTCCTGTCTCCAAACTTGATTTGCTCGAGCCTAGGCAACAACACAGAGCCCCTGGATCCTCCCATCTCCTCTCTGGTTGCCCTTATCGGCTCTTTTTTTGCAGCATTTAAATTCATTTTGAAGCACATCACTCAGTTTTCCTATCAAAATACCTTCTGCATGCTGGGGAAAGTAGTAAAAATATATAGAGGAAGTAAATAAGAAGCCTGGGTAATTTAGGAGGTGGCATTTCAAGGGTTCTGGAAAGCTCGAGCAGCTCCGTATCCCTCAGAGATCCGGATTAGGGAGGTTGTAGATCACAGGATACACTCCTCAATAAAATCCTAAGCATTCTCGTTAGCTGACAGGGGTCCCTGCACAGAAAACAGCTGTACAGCTGCTGCGATGGCCGTGCTGCTCCGCGTTGTAAAGGCAGCGCACGCACTACCAGCCAAGTCCCGGGAGGGAGGAGGGGAAGGCTCCGGCCTCTCCAGCGGCAGGGAATCGCGCCGGGCTCCGGATCCCCGTCACTCAGTCCTGCAGATGTTAAACCCAGTTTACTACCGCTTGCAGGTTGCTGGAGTAATTGGTTGGACCAAAACAAAACCCAGGGCAAACTACTGCTAATAATACAATAAAAGCAAATTCTGGCCAGCGCAATAAAAACAGGAGGCAGTTTATGCTCTCTGAGTGAACAGAATGTGAATTTATGGACAAACAGGCCTCTGCGTTCTCTCCCTTACACATATTGGGGATAAGGTTACATTTTATTTGTAGGGGATTTTATGGCAGTAAAGCCCATTCATTAAAGAAAGAAAAAAGAGAAGAGGAAAACCAGATGATTGTTACCCAGAAGCCTCCATCAGCTCCCCCCGGTTGTTTATCCTTTAACTTCATAGAGGAATTTTCAGACAAAGATGCTTTCTGTCTCCTCTGGAAAAGAAAAGGGAGCGGGGGGAAGACGCACAGATCCACCCGGGTGCCCTGCAAATCTCTGTCGGCAGCACCCGGAAAACAACTTTCCCTTTAATGAAGGGACCTTCCCAGTGCTCTCCTCAATATTCACTGCACAAAAAATTAAAACTTCCCAAGTTCATAAGGACGGATCCCTGGGAAGGACTTTTATTAAGTCTTTTCTATTTACTTCCTACCTAGATAAGATCTTAATCACAGCCCCCAAATTATCCGCAATGACATTTATCAACTCTAGTCATCTTTTCTTTAGCATGCTCCGCCTGACCAGTCGGCTTTTCTTCCACCCCTTCCTTTCAATGGAAGTTAATTTCGAGTACATGATTTATCTTGCTGGGCTAACAGCACTGAGGCAGCCCACCTTTTCAAAGGGCTGGCCAGGGAGTGAATTATAGCAGAGTTGTCCAGTGATTGCGTTCCATAGGGAAGGAGAATAGGCAGCCAGTATGTTGCCCCGATGTGGCGCTGGGACCTTTTCAGCAACTGAAGAAAAAAAGATTGGGCCTCTGACCGTGGGGCTGACAGGCAAGCGTTATATCAGCAGACAAAGGCTCGAATACCTGAAAGGATCAGAACTCCATGTACTCCGAGATGTGATGTTGTTTACAACACCATACGCTGACCCTATCCTGAATTTACATGATATCAGTGCAGCGGGCTTTTAACCTTCCCTCATTCTTCCTCCTGCATCTTCACACAGCCATTAGCATACGGAGAATTAGCAACGACCACATTAAATCCACCAACACTTTGAAATCCTTTGCAAGCATTCTGTAGCAAGCGCCGCTGAAATGTATAATTTCCCTGCATGCCCTGTATATATCCAGGGGCTCTGTTTGGTTTGGCAATGGGCTTCATTCAGTATCTATTAACATTCAACTTCTATTTGTAAAGGGCATGTACAACCCACTCAAGTACATATTTGGCACAAGCCACAGTCATTTAGTATTGGTCCAGGAGTACAGCTGGTGCCATCTGGGGCAGGATAATAAGAATCTTTCACAGAGATCTCAGAAGCTGTGTTTTCATATTCCCTGTTCCTTCCTTGCGTTATACAAATGGGGGTGGTTTCTGAATACGCTCCAGTTCAGAGTCAGCTCTAAGCAGCTCGTCCAGAGCCACAAGCTCCAACTGAATTAGGAGGGGATAGCTCTGAAAGCCTTGGAGGTGCCATTCAAACAAGCACCCCAAATCTGCAGGGTCCTGGCTACCAGCAGCTAAAACCACCCTGAAACCCCACAAACTCCAAGCAGCAGGGAAGGATTCCAGCACTTTCTGGTTATTTCTAGACAATGGGGCATCTCCGTGCTAAAACTTCCACTTTCCTCACCAACAGCGTGGGGAAATGCATCAGTTCTCACTTGCAGAGGAAGAGGGAGAGAATTTCTCCAACATCACAAAGATTCTGCAGGGGCACAGCGCAAACGCTTCAGGTGGTTCTTAACACACACCACGGAAACCTCTCAGATACAAAAATCACTTGGCACTGTTGGAAAACCTGAGGACCTGAAGTCTTCTGCATCCGCTTCACTGTTCTAACACTTCACACTGAGCTGGAAGAAGTAAAAGCCCTTCGTGTTCCAGTTGGTAACTCAGCTCCAGCCCTGCACCCGCAGTGGTTTTCCCAGTACCACCTCAACCAGCCCATGTGCAACATACGTGAGCACCAATGAAAAGTCTAAGGGAGAACAGAGCAACTGCAGCCACAAGAAAGGCACTAACCAACAGGGAAACAGTTCTTAGCATCAAATTAATGCCTCCATGGGGTGGGAAACGGGGAAATAATCGTGTTTCTGTCTGTGCAAATAGGAATTTCAGTTCTCTTACCACAGGCACACACTACTCCCAAACACTGCTCCACCAGCAGAAAAGGCCTGCTAGCAGAGTCATGAACAAGGAAAACCAAAGGGCTAAACACAGCCAGCATCCACACAGAAGTTTGTGACAGTGACCACTGGCATGCACTTCTCTATATGTCCAGCCAAGATACAGAAATACATAGCCTGCTATATGTAATTATTACTCTGGAGAAAGTAAGTTGATAAGCAAGTAGGTATTCATCCCTTAATCATTCTTGCTCTGCCTGGCACCATCCTGGCACTGATATTTTCTGGCTCAGCAATAGCCATTGCTTATGGGAAGAGTAAAATCACTGGGCACCTCCAGGCCCATTGAAAGATGTCTGACTTCTGGAAGCTGCAAATCCTGATCCTTCTAACATCTGCCCACAAAGCTGCACACACCTCTTTCCCAACCTCCCCTTTACAAAGGACATGAATCAGTGATTGAATAAATCAACACATACACACATGGGGACAAAAACCCATTTCCAGGTTTTACAGACACGAAGTTTGCCAATATTTTATGAAGAGGAAGAGAGATAATATATTTTGCTCTAAACCACCTGCATTTCCATTCCACTGATAAACAGCAGTAGATAAATAGGAAGTCGCTGCTGTTATTAAGAGAAGTACGGATTTTAAGAGGTTACAACCGTATGTGCCTATACTTAAGTATAAAATTGCCTCTCATTGCACTTGAGACCGTCTTGTGACAAACACATTACACAGACTGTAAATGCAGCTCCTTTCCTCCCTGGAAGTTTGTACTCTGTGGCCTGTGGTTCTCTGTGAGCATACACAAGAAGGAAACTGTGTTCTGTCGGAGGCAGCGCGCTCAGCTTTGTTTCATTATTCATACGGTCAGGTTTCAACAATGTAAGAATCAACTGCAGAGGTGAAGAGGGGGGGAAATAATTAGGAGTGCAACAAAATGCAAGAGCACATTAAGGTGTTAAAAGGGTTGGAAGTGTGAAACCCAAAAATAAACATTCTGCTTCATCCAGGAAGGTAATGTTTTGATGTATGCTAACCGAATCAATAGTTGAAATCATGGGAAGAGAGCTGCATTTCCAGCTGGTGCAAGGGCAGGAGAAGTGAACAGATTGTATTTAGAGCAAACCTTACCATTGCAGCGCTCTGCGCTATCACAAGCCTGAATTTAGTGGCATATAAATAGTGTTATGCTTTGTTTACACTGGGATTAACTTTGTGGATTGACACTGAAGAACTGTAAAAAGAGTTTTAAAGCCCCTCACTTTTGTGATCTGTTCTTAACCACATTAGCTACTGTGAGCTAACCTGATGGGCCATAAAGACAACTGGGCTTTGAGGGGGGGGGGTCTTCAAGCAGGAGCCTCCCAAACACACTCCTATTTGCAAAGTGCCTTTGCAAGGGCTGCTGAAACAGGACCAGTTGGGACTTTCCCCATCCCGGGTGTTAACACTAAGGAAAGTCAAACAAACCCCCCCCATAAGCCCCACCACACACCTTGCCAGAGGGAGCGAGCAAAGTGCCGTGCCCCTCATTCCCCACAGATCACTGCATTGGACCAGCAGCAACGTAAAGGTTTTGTCAGCAAGTGGTGAAAGCAAACACAGCTGATGAAACACAGCGTGGGGCTCAGAGCAGCTCCCTTCTGACCACAGAAAGCAAAGGTGCACGATGGCAGTGTATTCCAGCGACGGGGCCCATTCTGCCCTGGAGACATTCCAGGCCACGCTGGATGTGGTTCTAGCTGAAGATGCCCCTGCTCGTTGCAGGGACTTGGACTGGATGAACTTTGAAGGGCCCTTCCAACCCAAACCATTCTGTGAGTCTATGACTCTGACACCTGGAGGCAGTGAAGGAGATCCCAAAACCTGGAAATCCTCAAAGAACAAACCCCACTGGTACAGAATGAAGGTGCCTGATGGACTGGGGCTGTCAGGAGCCACGGACAGGCAGACCCCAGTTCCCAACAGGACAACCATTCTGTGCTTCAGAAACGTGGGAAGCTCAGCTCCCTTCAGGACATGCCCCTCATGCTAAGGCATCACTTATTCAAAGCCCAACTTTGAATCAGCTAACCTACGTTAAACTGAGCTAGAGCAAGCCAGGCCTGCTTTAACCTGAAAGAGCGACGACCATGAAACACTTGCACTCAGTTCAACCAGATCTCCAAAGCCCCCACTTTGATGAGAGCAGATCAGTGCATATCCCAGTGTGAAACCGCCCCCAGGAAATGCTCTCTCTACACATCAGTATTAGAAAGGCACTCAACCAGATCTCATCATCCTTCAAGCAGCAGGATGACCTCCAGAGATCCCTTCCAACCAATGCTCCAGTGATCCACCAAACACAACCCTGGTCTGCACAATGGATCCGGAAGAAGTTTGCTTCCATTTGAGAATATCGTTGCTTTGCTGAGCCCCAGAGAAAGCAGTTTCTTGCAGAGATAAACAGGAGGGAGCTCATGGGCACAAAGCACTGAATTAGCACCCAACTCGCCTGGATTTCCTTGGTGTGGAGGTGCAGAGAGCTCAGCCCGGACAGCAAGAGCCAGCCGCCACTGGGGTGCACCAGGCTTGCTCTGGGGCAAGATAACCGCTCACTCACAGGATACCCCAAACCTGGGACAACCCCTGATGATGCTTTGGCAGCGCACTGTTAAGACCCACAGATGCCAACCCATAGAGGAGATGCAGCCCAGGAAGCACAGCTCAGAGGAAGTAGAAACGTGCTGCTGAGGGGATGCTGGTTTGCAAAAGGCCAAGCCCCACACAAAGGGAGCCCTGTCGCTGTGGAGGAGGTCCATCTTCATGGCAAATCTGACAAATGTCTTCTTATTACTATTATTTTTCTAAGTGGGCTTGTTCTCTCTGGGTCACTTTCCTCCAGCCTGCCCAAGCCTGGCAATAATGAGCTGGGGCTGGTTAAGCAGCTCATTAGCATGCCGTTTGTTAGACGAGTTAAGAACGTAATTATTGGGAGTAGGCAGAGCCTGCCGATGGAATGCATTTTGAAGGTTACCATAGGAATCTTTCCTTGGTCTATTCATTCCAAGTGTAATACTAATCACTATCATAAGGAAAGGATTGCTTGGATATAGACTGTAGGTTAACATCTGATTAGATTTCCAGTGAACAAAGCGATTCAGGCAGTTTGTTTGTTAACCCTTTTGGGTCCTGCCAAAGTGTCCTGACCT
This sequence comes from Psilopsiagon aymara, assembly GCA_024733675.1. NCBI lineage: Eukaryota > Metazoa > Chordata > Aves > Psittaciformes > Psittacidae > Psilopsiagon > Psilopsiagon aymara. The sequence continues at coordinate 20,590 of JANRGW010003353.1, forward strand.
GCTTGAAGAGCTCCACGCTGCTGGGTCCCCCTCCCCTGCCCCGGGTTTGAAGTCACAGCGTCCTGCCTCCAGGCCCAGGGCTCTAATCGCAGAGGGCAGGCTGAATGCTGTCCTCCGAATGTGCTGAAATTGGAGGGGTATTCACCAAAACTGGCATGGTAAGCCACCTCCCCCCACACTTGTAGATCAGTCAGGTTCAAATTGTGCTGGAGGATTCAAAGATCTGATTAAAACAGTAAGTGGGAAAAACTAAAGGGCAGAACTGCAGCATTGTTCTTTTCTTGATTTGAAATACAGGGTTCCTCTCGCATTCTGTGTGGAATCCTGCAAACAAACACCCTGGGCACGAGCCCATCCTTGTGCTATGCCAGCAACACCCTGCAGCACCTACATGGGAGGTCACTTTGCTCTTCAGATGAGAAGCTGACCACCAGCCTTTGCTACATCATCTCAAAAACCACTGGTGTACCACGCTACATGGAGAGCATGGACAGAGACCCCTGGGAAGCCTGTGCAGATACAGATGCCACCAAAGGATGCTCTCATTTGGTAGCTCTCTGGTGCCTGGGGGACAGGAATGGGTGCTCTGCAGTTCAGATCTCCTTCAACCACATCACTAGAAGAGTCCCAAGATGCCCAAACCCCAGACTTATTTTCCCCTTCAGAAGAGTTCCCCCAGAGCAGAAGATTTGGCCAAGTATCCATAAGCAGTACCTGCTCAACACAGTGCTTCTGCGGATGAGAAGCAGCTCTGTTTAAAGAGTTCAAATGTGCTGGCGCCTGTCAGAAAGGAAATGCATGTACATTTATCCTTTGTTCCCCTGCCCCCAAAAGTCACAGTCAGCAGAGATCACATTCACCCCAGTTCAGCTCTAAAGAGCCGTGGATGTTCATTACATCGCCTCTGCATATTTTGCTCCTTTTCTCCCCTCAAGGCTGCCTACCAAAATCCCCCAGTGGTGTTCCTTAGCTCTTATCCTACAAGTATTACAAAAACTGAAGCCGTGAATGCCACAATCTGAATGCATTCTGTGTCCAGCATCATGCTGTTCGCAGCTCACTTGCAAGGCCCAAGTCTCGGTGGGAATTTACAATTCATCGGCAACCGAACTATTTTAATGTTATCAACACATCTTTACCCTGGCATACGAGTGTGTGACTTACGAAGAGAGAAGCAATTTGTTCCATGAATTTCATCCTTTGTTATTGAAAGCTGCTGGATTTGGATGTATAAAGACCTGTGCCATTAAGCCACGGGGCAGAAGCATCCTATGGGCTAACAAGTTTGTTTGCTGGTTATTATTATTTTTTAAATACAAATTACTTTGAAAGTAGCATTATGTAGGACTCGGAAGGTGCTTTACTTAAATCTTGCGCCTCTTCCAAAAGGTTGTACAATATGAAGAAAAACGCATGGAACAGTCCACGACCTCAATTCAACAGGAAAATACCGGCTGATTTCTAACCAGATTAATGTATATAATTCAGTGCCTTTACAATTGTCCAATCCGGTGTACCTGCAAATAACTGTATTTAATAGAAAATGTGGACTTATTTTAACAGGAATCTGTCTGGTCTCTTTTTAAGAAAACTGAAAGAGGTAAAAGGAGGATCAGTGTGAAAAGACAATCGGACATTTACTGTACAGCTCCTGTGCTGCAAAACGCTGTCTGCTTAAAACCAGACGTCTCTTTGGAAAGGAAAGAGTCCGAAAAGTCAGGGTGAAATTGAAAGGAAACATTTAAGGTTACTGAAATGAAACGTTTCTGTTGACAAAATCCATCCCTTCCACTAATTAATGATTTGTGATTTTAACAAAAATGCTCAAACCCAATTCCAAGTGCTTGAATCAGCGGCAGTTCTCATGAACAGAACTCCCTGGCTGTGGCAAGGCCCAGCACTAGCCAATGGCTGTATTTATTTCGTTATACATGTATATATAAATCTATGGCTAACTGGAGGCTGACCAGGCACTTGACTGCAAGGTGGATGCTGCAAGTTTGCCCCAGGGCTCCATTTCCTTTGGTCAGCATTGGCCGATGTTGCACGAGTGTGTGATGGGTAGAAGGGAGTGGGTCAGCTCTGCTGCATGAAGCTTGGAAAACACAGCAGGAGTTCTCTTTGCATTGTTTCATATACTAAAACCTCAAAAAAAATCATTTTGATCACTTATTTTCTCAGTTTAGCATCCAAACCCAAGAAGGCAGGAAACGAAGAGGAATAATGTCTCAATCCAGCTTCCATTAGATTACCAGATTCAACAAAAAACAGGGAAAAGGAGTGTTCTTTGGGAGCGATTGTTCTCAAGCCAGTTCTTTCACTCTATTTTCAGCTAATTAAATTAATCTGGTAAGCAGGTGTAAACCCACTTGTTTAAGCAATGATTTGGGTTCCTAAAAGGAGAGCTTGGAGGTATTTGCACAGTAAGAGATTTGTACACGGGAGCATTAAACCCTATCAACAAGAGGAAACTCCACTCAGGATGCAGAAAATCCTGTTTAGCACTTCCCAAATCGTACCAAATGCGAAATGCAGTGTGCTGGATTAGAAGCAGGCTAACACGGAGGTGAAGGGCAATCATCTGCTTTCTTACACTGGAAAGTCTGATCACTACGTGGATCATGTTTTACATGTATGGTAAACAGAAACACAGAAACACTGCTGTCCTTTGACATCTCCATTGTACATGCAATCAGTGGGACACTCAGTTACTATCCAGCCTCTAATTGCAATGGAGAACCTTTTCCATATGCCCTTTATTCTGCAGGAATATAAACTGACCAGGCTAGCAACGGAGATTGCAGACAAGCACCACACCGTGCACCCGAGTCACCACCGAAGGCAAAGGCATAGCCAATAGAAACAAATTCCAGCCAGATAAAAAATAGACTATGAACAAAGAGCCAGAACTCAGCCTCACCTACACACAGCCATGGATCACCCTCCATTTGCAAATACAAACACTTGGCTTGGTGTGATTATTATAAGGAACAGCAGCCAACGTGGAAAATGCTTGATTCCTGTTTGCACATTTGTTAGCCCTTTCTCTGGGCTGTGTGCTGGAGGAGAATTGCAGCTCAGCACCGGAGTGCCAAGGGGGCTGCGCTGAACCTTCAGCCTGGAGGGTCCCCCAGGCAGCAGCCCCCCACGTGAAGCCTTATTTCGGAACCCACCAAGCTCGAGACCTGACACTTGGTCCAACAACCAGGCACGTCCCCCTTTGCTGCACTTCAACAGTACTTCTGTGAACCACCAAGAACAAAGGGACAGCAACCACTCCCATGGAGGCATCTACAGGTGGGATGGAAGAGCACACTGGCTGGTGGTGAGCGTGAGGGGAGCACAGAGGAGGGGAGGATCACAGTGATCCGAGCTGTGCCTGCGTGTGTCCCGTGTCCTCACAGCACTGGGCCCTTGCCAAGGAGCAGAGGAAGCACTCAGAGGAGATGCAGCAGTGCTGTTGCCTGTGGGCTCCTTGAGACACTGCATCTGCTCCAGACATTCCCGCCGGAGCCCAGCCCCTCGGCTGCAGGCAGCCAGCTCCAGCAGCTGAGCAAACGTGTTCCAAACCCCTGCAAGCGCCTGTGCCGCAGCATCCCTCCCTCCCGCACAGCCTGGGTGGCAGAGGGTCCCTGGCAGTGCACCTAGCCCGTGCCTTGGCATCACCACCAGGTTCCTCCCTTAGGGATCCCGCGAGAGGATCCCGCCATCACTGCAGGACTCCCTGAACCACACAAGGACGTCCCTTTGCCAGAACCACCCTTCCACTGAAGGATGCTCATCCCTAATAGTCCACTGCGCGCTAATTTCAATGAGGAGGAAGCTGGACAGCCGAGCAAAGTGGCCACTGCATTTACCTCGCTCAGTAATAAGGACCTGCAACAACAATTAACATCCCTCCTCTTCCCCCAGTCCAAAGCACTTCTGCTCTTCCCCCTCCCACCCA
>JANRGW010003354.1:0-43349 GCA_024733675.1 Psilopsiagon aymara
CCTATCTTCATACGGGAGGTGCTCCAGTCCCATGATCATCCTCGTGGCCTCCTCTGGACTTGTTCCAACAGTTCCATTGTCCTTTTTATGTTGAGGACACCAGAACTGCACACAATACTCCAAGTGAGATCTCACAGAGCAGAGTAGAGGGGCAGGATCACCTCCCTCGACCTAAATTCATCAATTTGTTTAATTCTTCATGTAATCCTCACCAAAAAAAAAAAAAAAAAAAAAAAAAAGAGACGAGGCAAGGGCACCATTCCTCAGAAGGAATAGAAAGAATGCAGAATTTTCACAGCAAGCTATTTTGGAGAGCTAAGAAACCCACAGAGTATTTAAAAACACTTTTGAAAATGGAATCCAGTGCTCTTTTCTTTTTTTGTTTTGTTTTTATTTCTTGTTTTCCTTCTTCTCTATCCCTTCCAGATCTTTTCCTGGGTTTATTTTGTTTTTGGTTGGTTGGTTTTGTTTTCCTCTGATCTGATCAGTTACATGATCAAAAGTCAAGGGGATGAGTTGTGGGAAGGCTGTCAATGTCCAAAAAGAGGAGAAATTAGAGGACTCTCTTTGGGTACCTGTACCTATTGCTGGCCTGGTTAATTACTGTTAATTACTAACATGTTGATCCTGGCTGTGATTGAATTTTAGGAGCACAACAGCGTAAGGCTTGGAGAAGTAGCAAAGTGTACTAAGTTTACTAGAATAGAATAGGGTGGTAGAGCTCTGTGCCTCCTCTGTACCTGTGTCCCAAGCTCAGGGTGTGGGACAGAGCTCGTGTCCCTGATATCCTTCCATTGGAAAAATACCACCTAGACCAGATTCATGAAGTGCAGCTGGTTAGATGCCTACCAAAATCTACTCCCCTTAAATGTTTGGAAGTGCACTGATGCCCTGACAATGATGTAGCAAGTGACATGAAGGACAGGGTGTGATGTCCCTTCTGAACTCTGTACCATCACCCCAGTAGCGCCTTTGGAAGAATGTGGAAAGGAGGCACAAGCTATGTGAGATTTGGGTTAGTAAAACAAAAGGTAGGCAGCCTGCTCCCCCTTCCCTTCCATCTTCCTGCCCCATGCTCCTGCAGCGTATTTCTGGTGTGCACATCATTCCTGCGTCATAGCTGTCCTCTTCTCTTGTTATTTTTCTACCCTAATTCATCCTGTTCCACAGTGTCATGCAGGCCTAGCAGTAAAATGAAGCAATGGTTTATTGATCAAAGCCCATAAAATGAAGCAATGGTTTATTAATCAAAGCCCATAAAATGAAGCAATGGTTTATTAATCAAAGCCCAAGACAAAGGTATTAGCGTTTGGAGGACTGATGACTATAAGCTGAGTAAACTGTACGTGGATACAGCCTTCGTTTAAAGTGCGGTGCTTCCCAAGCTGTCTCAGTATATCTCATTCAAAAGCAGTGTAACACATACTAAGTTGAGGTGCATGACCCGATCTCTTCCCACATCAGATAAATTCAAGTTCTGGGAGAATTTGGTTTCCTTTATAATGTTCTGGTCTTATTTTTGATAAGAGTAACAGGCCAGTAGCAAACCACTTTGCTGAGGCCTTTTGTTCCTCTCCTACAGTCAGTCTCTGGGTTACCCTCTCCCTAGCATGAGGGGGGGTTTTAGGAGAGAACACTAGTAGCTCCATGTTGTACACCTGCATGCATCAGTGCACACATGTTGTCTCTCCTGACCACTTCTGGGAGCAAATGCCATTGTTTCCACATGCTCTGTGCAGGGTGAGAGGACAGGATGGGCAGGGAGGCTTCCCTGAGAGACGTGACTGTAGTAGTGGCGGTGGCTGCACACTGATGATGGGTAACTCCTCTGAAGAGGGAGCAGTCCTTGTCTTCCTCACATCCAACTGACCCCACAACCATGTCACACTTATGTTTCCTACCCCTATTGTTCCCTTCCCTCCCACCTGGAAGGGCTGAGCAACTAGATGAGATAAAATCTGATGATTTCTCTACCTCAGGTGGCCACCATGAGCAGAGTTGGAACCCATCCACCCACTCTACCCTCTCAGCTTGTGTTGACCCCCACTGCCAGCCACTCTATCATTGCCATAGTCCTGTAGGCTGCCTACATCTGTGGAGATGTACACAACATGAGTGGAAGCAGGTTTGCTTAATGGAGTGAGAGAAGAGTGTGTAACAGTTGTCTGGTTTAGGAGGTGATGAGTAGCTTACTTCTGTGTGTTGCCAGTGGGGTGAGAAATGTTAAGAACAGTAGTATGTTTTTTCATGACCGTCAGTACTGACATGCTGGAATCTGGCTAGAAACTTCAGAAAAGCATGATCAAAACCTGGAGTTGCTCAATGCAAGCCAAAGCTTCAGGTACTATATCAGTTGCTGCTTAGTATAGGGAGAGGAAAGCTGACTTCTGTAAATACAGTTTTAACCTATTTGTGTATCTTTAACAGAAACTGAAGTATCTAAGGAGGAAGATGTAAAGCCTCTTAAGAATCTGAAGTTCAGTAAATTGCTAGCACTGAAAGATACCAGTATACATCTAAGGCTTTTGAAATGAATAGTGTGAAATCACAAAAACAGTGAATTGTGGGCTTCACCCCAATCCTGATGAAGACCAGAGGCATCTCAACATGCTTCTCTGAGTGGAGGACAACATCCCAAGAATGTAATAGGATTTCTGGTTTCTTTAAAGGACCAGGCAGCTTTATGAATAACTTCTGTATTTGAGCAAATTATGACTAGCTGTTTGAGGCAAGAGGAAGTTGTTGTTGTTTTAGTGCCTGTTATTGACTGCTTGCTGAGGCATTTCAAAGCATAATTAGGGGGAAGAAAGGCCAATGTGGGGTCCTGAACAACCAGTTCCTGGCCAAGTGCCTCCATTTCCTAAGATCTTTTTGGTGTAGCCCTTAAGAAATTCTGAAAGCAAATACAGAGCTCCTAGCAAGGAGCATTTATTCTGAACTGATGAGGTAAGATTTGGAAGTGTAGGTATCTGCCATGCCAAACAAGAGGCATGTTCTGAAACAAATGATGACTGGCAGCAACTTGGAGCAGAGCAAAGTTAAGAAGGGACTCATAGTTAGGAGAAGTTAGTACTTGAACCAAGAGCATTGTAGGGATTTGAAGGATTCAGAGGAGGGAGTGGAAAGTAAATTGGGTACTGGCCTGAAGCCCTGTTAAATCAGTGGGAAGACTTCCCTTGGGCTTGAGGTCAAAATGTGAGATGAAGAGCACCCGAAGGGTTGCAAACACCAATGCAGAAGGGGAGAGGAAGAGGAGAAAGGGGGTGAGGGGCACTGAAGGTACAGAGAAAAGTAGGAGATTTCATATTAACTAAAAACCCCACAAAGGTTCAAAGGTTCCATGAATTCTCATGGGCTTCTTCCTCAGCTACTTTGGGAAACCACAATAACCACTGGAGTTGCTAGGATACTGAGTTATATTAAAGAGGGGATTAAAATTCAAGTAGAAGGTGTAAGCCTACGTGGCACAGAATTGAGGGTGGGCTGGAATGTCGTGTGAAAGGTTGCCATCTCCTTCAGTTGCAGCAGTTGGAAAAGATGTGATAAAAGCAGTCACAGGAGGAGGCAGGATCAATGTAGAAGGGTTTTTAAAGAAGGTAACAGGAGACAGGCCTGAGGCTCTCTGAACTGTGAAGGCGATCAGTATCTAAAAATGCTCATAAAAAAATACCCAAACCTGTGAAGGGAGTAGTGAAACATGTTCATTTCCTCCTGTTTTTCCTGTTGAATGAAACCAAAACCAAAAAAAAAAAACAAACCAACAAAACCAAAAAAAGATAAAAGATGACACACTCCATACTGTAAAGTTGGTACAGAAAATGTAGAGCTAATCAAAGGATTTACTTCCTTCCTTAACACCTTGTCAGCTCCTAGAGCCTGCAGTTGCAAGGGGTGTTAGCACATGAAATAAATGCTGTGGATTTATTGTTGAAAGACTGGCAATTTTGTGGCAGAACACAATGTTTGTAACTGCAGCACCTGAAGAAATAAGTGGTGGGGCTGCTCACAAGGAGGTATTGAGAAAAAGCTCCTGTACAGACCATGTAAAGCTCTGCACAATTAGCTGGCTACTTACCTCTTCCCATTTGTCACTCCCGGTCACACGCATCGTTTCTCTCACGCTTTTAGAGCTTACCACGGTGGTGCTGGCACGGCAGCCCCAGCGGACCGCTCATCTAATCTGCTGTGGCAGTTCCTCTTCTATGTAGGCCACTGCACAGCAAATTAAATATTTGGTGTTTTCATCCTCTTCTGAAAATGACTTCTTTCTTTGGTTCTGCTTTAATTTATATCAGTATCCACCTCTTTAAACCACATGAGTCTGTCTCTCATCTTTGGCCTTGCGGTGAGTCCAGTAGCTGTTTTCCTCCAAATGGTAAATGTGTTTTTGAGGCCTAGGCTTTAAATTGCTGTTCTGGCAAAAAAAAAGAAAAAAAAAAAAAATGATATTCCTCTCACGCCCTTGACATGAAAATAACAATGTGAACAATAGGAGCTGGCCGGAGCCAGCCTGACGTTAGAGTGTGCCTTGTGGAAGGACGTCGAAGAGGAAAAAAAACCCATACGCCGCGGAGGGAGGATGTTCAGCAGACTATTTGCATCAGAGTTTGAGAACCCACACAATAAAAATGAAAGTGCAGAGTGCAGACCAGCTGCCTGTGATAAGATTGCATTGTTGGAAAGGGGAGAAAAGTACTGTCTTCATGCTAGCTGAGCAGGCAGCAAAAGTACACTGTGAAACAAATGGTGAGATCGCACACGCAGTCCTTCTTCCTCAGGTGCTGGTGTATTGAGTGATTTTGATTGATTTTTTGTATGTCATGGTATTCCACAGCCAACCTGGAGAATTACAGCAGATGGGAGAGCGTGCAGTGGAGTTGAGGGGAGCAGGGATACGGAGCTAAAATCAATCATTTTTACTATGAAAATGCAACTTTCTGCAGTTCTCTGCAGTGGTCGTGCCATGACTGATGTGATGGCTTTATTGCAGCTGTTTGTGGGTGCGCTTGGCCTCTAACAGGGAGGAAAGAAGGCTCTGCTGTAGCTCGAACAGAGCTCTCATTTGTTCTCTGTGCAGCTCCGGGATTTGGTTCCTCGCATCTGTGGCAAATCATCTTATTTACCACCTCCAGTGACCAATTCAGATGTCCACAGAAATGGCAGTTTCAAAAATCCACAGATGCTATTAGAGATAATGGGCTAGCTGGATTATTTTTATCATCTATTTAACATATGCTGTGATAAAGCTGCAGTATTGGGTTCAAACACTCTCACCTAATTTTTAATATTTCTTTCTTTTAATGAAAATTACTGAAAATAATTAGCAAAAACCATATCTCTAAATTACCTCTAAAGTTCCTGCATGTTTTCTTCAAGCATTAGCTAAGGTTTGTGGGGCTGAACTGTGTTTGTATTTATTCTGATCTAAGCTCCTAGGTTGTTGCCACGCCAAAATAAATGTCATCATTTTAAGATAATCTTGATTTCAGCTGGGTACACCAATAAAACCATTAGGGAGAGGTTTTAAAGTGAAGTGCCTGAATACCGTGACACCAGCTTTGTGTCTCCTATGATGTAAAGCACTGACACCTTCTCTTCATTACCTTCTCCCTACTCTCCCTTGGGCATGAAGAATACCTGATGTGGGAAGACACAGCCTAAACTGGGGCAGTTGGGGAGCTTCGTCATGGAACATGGGTCTGTGTAATTGCTCCCAACCACTTTTAGCAGCAGGTTGCTAGGCTAGCCTGCAAACAAGGGATTCTTCTGCCTCCTTTCTGACTGCTGCAATGGCCATGCCAGGCGAGAATACCTTTGTCACACTTTACGTAAGTGTGTGTATCTGGAGGTAAATTCCACATGACACGTTCCAGGCTTCATCAAGTGAACTGGCCTGGTACCTTTTGTAGCACTGTGTAAAGACATTCTTGGTGTTGTTTCCTGTGTTATTGCTGTGTTAAATAAAAGGTCCCACTTGAATAGCTGTTTTTTTCTGGACATCTAAGGCACTGACAGGACTGCCATCTGGTTTAGCACTGCAGGTGATGCTGGTGGTTGTGTGGAGCTTTAGATGTTTGCCAGGATTATCACAGGAACTGTGTGCACAGATTGGGCATCTTTAGCAGAACTGTTTGGAAATTACTTTCCTGTGCTCAAAATTAAATGCAAGATGCATTTGTTGAAGTGGAGATGCTGGTCCTGTGCTTGTGTTTTGTTTAAATTATTTGGGTTTTTTGTTTTGTGTTTGGGTTGGTTTGGGTTTTTTTTGTGAGCTGTTGAGCTATTATTGATGCACACCTACAAGTAAGTATGTATCTGTGGGAGCTGAACTGAAGTAGGTACATCTGTAGCCAAGCATTACAAAAACTGTACTTCCTGGTGTTTTAGTAAGTGCAACCTTCCACACTCAGCTGCATCTCTAGAAAGTTGACAGGTTTTGGTTTTTAATTCTAGCTGTGTCTTTAAAAGATGGGGTTTTATGGAAGGTGAACATTTGCACTTAAGTATTCCTATATAGATTTTTCCAAGCAGTGGACAGTAGTGGGGGACAAAGTTTCCACCATTCTCTAATCTGAAAGAAAGATAGTAGAAACATGCATCATGAACTATGAAATACTCTAAGTTTTCAGTAAAGCCTGTTCAACTCTTTTTCTCCCTTCTAAAGAGGTTCTTTTCCATAATCCTTTTCTGTATATACGTGGATTTATTTTTCATTATAATTTTTATTAAAAGAATTGTGTTTTAAGAACTGCTCAATCCGCAGGGCTTAAACTAAGAATTAATGTCTGAATTGTCATCCTAATGTAATTTTTAGTCTAAAAATCATCCTGGTATGGGATGCTTGTAGCCTAAAAGCTTTCTGCTATATAAGGAAATAGATTTTATTTAACTTTCTCAACCACGGTCTATGTGCGCAAGAGAGGAGCATCCAAACTCAGACTAAGAATAGAAACTTTTTAACTGCATTAACGAGTTTCTGCAATAGCTCTGTAAGTAGTATTCAGTGGTAGAGCCTGTGTGATTACTCATCTCTGCTTTCATGAAGGCTAGAGGTCATATATGTGTTTTCTTAGTCATTTTAATATATAGTGTCCAATACTGGCGCAAGGAGTGGTATAATACTGGAACAAGTTGCCCTGAGAGGTGGTGGATGCACCATCCCCATAGACGTTCAGGGCCAGGCTGGATGTGGTTCTGGGCAACCTGGTCTCGTTGGAGATATCCCTGCTCATTGCAGGGAGGTTGGACTAGATACCTTTTGAAGGTCCCTTCCAACTCAATCTATTCTCTGATTCTATGTGCAGATCAAATTCCTGATCCTTCATGTGTTTTCCTTCAGCACAGTGGGCTGTGCTGGGAACTGAGCATAGCTGTACCAGAATTGGCTCTTGATCTCTCTGACACAAGCAGCTGTGCTGAGTGGTGGGATGGAGTCTCCTAAGATCAATTCTTCTGGTGCCAAGGGAGCAATTGGTGGCTCCTGAGTCATCTCTGAGTCAGGGGGATGCAAGGTGCAGTGGGGTGGGAGCAGGCAGGCTGTCTGGCCCTTTGGCTTTGGCAGCTGTATAACTCTGATGCCAGCTAATTTTCTGGGTAAGAGTGACTCTTACCTGCCTTCCCTTAGGGCTATATCTGCAGGAGGAGCAATACTGCAGTGGGTTACTTACTTAACAAATGCAGTATTTAGTTTATTGGTATTCCACTGGTGCTTGAAAGCAGAGATCTGTTCCAGGGAAATAAAACCATTATGCCCCATATTGACCCACACATTGTGTCTTCCCAGTCTAGGGAAGCAAGGTGTAATTCCACTTTCCCTGCAGTGCACCCTCTCTCCCCACCGACTGGAAAACACTGAGACAGCATGTAAAATGCTTTGGTGGGTCAAGGCAGGGTACAGAGATGCAGTGCCATGCACAGCTGACTGTGAGCCAACCCCTAGCTGTAGGAGCCCACCAAACCTGTCCTTGCTTGGTAATGAAGTACAGCAGGCTGCTTCACACATCTGTTGAGATGCATTTTTTGTACTTGCAATGCTTCACGTTGACTTTGCTCTCTGAGATCTGATTTTGCTTTTCCCTGTAAATTGCCCGTAAGTCCCTTGGTATTATTGAGCAATTTAAGTGGTTTGAAGCCCAGCAAAAGAAAACTCAGAGCTACAAATCCATGTCTCAGGTGAATGTGATGGTTGGGTCCATGTGCAGCTCTCTACAGCACGTTACCATTACTCATAAAGGATACTTAAAGCAGAAAAGAGCTACAAATGCTGTGAACATCTTCTGCCTCCTCCTCCCTCACAGTAATGTTTGGTTCTGCCTGTCTGTGAGCCAGTGGTCAGAGATATTCAGTTAGGAACAAGTAGGATGAAGGACCAAAATGGGCACCCCATACTGCTGTTGGCTTTGTGTGCTATGGGCTGGTTTTCCTCAGAAGGGCTGTGCTTCCCTTTCCTGCATCTGCCACAAGGCCATTAGGGCTGATATTGGTGTCATGGTGTGTCATGCCCCTGTGATGACAGGGAGCTGCAAATCCTTCCTGGCCTTCATTGATCAGGATAGTTTTGGTTGGAAGGGGCACTCAAAGGTCATCTAATCCAGTTTTCCTGCAATGAGCTGTCTTCAACTAGATCAAGCTGCTCAGAGCCCAGTCCAGCCTGACCTTAAATGTTTCCAATGATTCCTCTCCCAACAGTTTCCCACTGGTTGTTGCACACTGATAGTGGGGCTGACATAGTTTTGGGCAGTAAGGAGGAGGCACCTAATCCACCCCTGCAATCCCCAGCCTGCATCACTGGCATGGGGTAGCCCAGAAACCCCCTTCACCATTTCTCATGCTATAAAATGTGCAGATTTTGAACTGTTGTGGGAGACTGTAAATGCATCAGCTGGAAATATCTCCAGAAAAGTCTTTTCTTCTTTTCTCTGTATTGAATTTTGGCTCATCAGGGTGACATGTATTGAGACCTAAATGATTCTCTGATTCTACAAGTCTATTAGTTCAACCATTAGAGAGCAACTATTAATTGCATATCCTCCTGATACATACCACGTCTTCCTCCTACATGCAGAGAGCACAAAAGCTCCTCATCACTTGGTCCCACATGTGATGGACTTGCAGCACCTTAAGTTATAGGGTGGTACTACAAATAGAAGAATTTAAATGGAGCTATAGACAAAGCTAGGCATTACAGAGAGTATATGCAATAGGATTGCAAATGGGTTCCTGACATTTTGTTCTGGAGTAGCTCAGCTCCATGACAGCAGTATTATTGAAACTCAAGGACAAGCAAGGTCCCCTGTGAGTTTAACCTGCTTAGGCTCACAGCAAATGCAGGTGAAAGTTTGTTGTGCCAGTGGCTCTTGGTACTGTGTATATAACAGATACTTATCAAGGAAGTGCAATAAAGCAATGGCAAACGTCTGCTAAGAAGTTAATTTCACTGGAAATAAATTTCATTCCCATGTAGTCAATTCCTTAAATTTATTACCAGAGGCAGTAGGAGCTTGTTCATATAGGGAAATTTTGCCAGTTGTACTCACATAACTATAGCAGGATGGTTAGGAACATCATTCCTTGCATAAATGATTTTATTCCAATGTATGGTGACTATTTGACAGAGCTTGTAGGTCTTCAAATGACAAAAGTATTTTAAATGTCTTTTTACTCGAGGAGTCACACTGGAATATCTCTATGTAACTCAGCTCTCTTGTTTGTGCTGCTGTAATTTTTCTGGGTGGCAAGATAGAGGTGCCCAGTAATACAGCCTCCCAGATAAAATATAGTACTGAGAAGGGCAGCATGTCAACATTGATTTGAAATTTGTTGGTTTCCCCACCTCAGCCACAGACTCTTCTGCCTTTGAAGGGATCATCATTTAATCAGCCTATATTTGCTCATTTGCCCTTTTCTAACAGCTAGGAAAACCTCTGGTTTTTAGTCTCCCAGGGTGCTGCCAGGTTTGAGTCATTAAACTTCAGATTTGTGAATGGAAGACACTGTTAGCTTTACTGCTTGATTGTATTTTATTATTTTCATTACTGTGGTGGTTCTTTAACAAACACAATGTTTTATAATCTCTGTCCTAAAGAAATCCCATTTCACAGAGAAGGAACCATATGCTGTAGTTACAAGCAGGGTTGCTATTAAACACCAGGCTGTTGCTAATTTTGTGCTGGCATCCAGGATCTCAGAGGCGTCCCCTTGTTTTACTGCCTGTGACTGGGAGCAGTAGTGAACCGTGACTGCAACAGGAAGAATAGTAACTCTGAATGGACCCCTCCACCATCCCCTTGAAAAGGATATGTGGATCCACAGGCAGCCCTTGCAACAATGAACATTGCTTCTCTGCAGGTGTGTGTCTTTGGAGAAGGCCAGGTGTGGTCTGCATCTTGGTGGGTTCTCAGATACCTAGGAAGGGTTGTATTTGGAAGGTATATTTGCTCTTAGAGAAGGCACCTATAGGGTGGTAGCCCAGCTTTCCTCCTGCTTTTATTGTCCAGAAACCTCCTGGATTAAGGCTGGAACAGGATGTTAAGAAAGTTAAATTTTCTCCACCCCTGTGGAGAAAAGTACCTTTAATTTCAGCATGAATGTAATTTTACAGTAATTTTAAGGCCGCTTTAAATTCTTTTTCACTTATTTTGGTGTAAATTCATGGTCTTCTGTGGAGTCCCTTATTATTTACGCTGACATAAAGGAGAGATGAATCTGTCCCTATGTGCTTTGCTGACTGGGAGGAGACAAAATTAAACACAATGTTAGTGTTGCCTCTTCCTTCCTAACCCCATTTCCCTGTGGTTATCCTGTTAAGTGATTCAGAGTAGATCTTTTTCTTTGACTCACTCATCAGTCTTTGCATTGCTACCTTTTAATAGTCCAGATACCCTTGTGAACAGCCTATTAGAAACACCTAAGTTTGATGGCTGTATCATTTGAACTTATCTGGGCTTCTATTTAATCTCTGCTCTTGGTATGTCATGATGAAGAATAATGCGGGAAAAGATGACGTGTCTCTTATTCAGTAGCATCAATCACTTCTTTCATTCTTCTCCCTGTTGTAGAATGAAACAAGGATAACAAAGTTTAGATCTTGTCTCTTTTTATTGCTTAATTCGTTATATCGCTGTGTATTTGTAACATAGCTTTGTCAGGTATATCTCTGGGATAAACTCTGACCCAGTTCTTGTCCACATGGGAAGAATATTGAATATTCTTATGGATGCATTTCCTTTATAATGGGATTTTTTTTTGTTCTTGCAGTTCATTTTATTGTCTGCTAAGTTCTTTGTGAGCAAGGTGACGTTAACAGGATCACAGGCAGCAGGTACAATGATGAATTGTCAATACGGTGGCAATGCGGTTCGTTGTAAAGCAGTAGGCAGGTTTCAGAGGCGTTCTGTTTTAAGGTTACATGTTTCTTCCTCAAGTACCTGTAATCGCATTCTAGAGGAAAATAGTTTTAGTAGATGTGTTAAAATCGTGAGTTCTGTTTCTAAGCACATGAAGGGTTATTTGGCTGTGGTTTTTTTTTAATGCAAGACCTACCTTTCAGATATCCAAGGTTGCCCTGACAATAACAAATCACTAACATAATGGCTATGAAACATTTTGAGTTTATTGTCATTTTCTCTTTGCTGAGCATCTTTTCTGCAGTTAACAAATAATACAATTCATCTTGTTGGACCCTCAACAGTTGAGCAAGATTTCAAGGCAAAGCAAGCTGTGCTAGTGAGGACAAGCAAATGATGGTGTGAGATGTGTATCTGTGCCACTGGCCTTCATGTCAACAAAATCCTGTATTGCTGCACTGGGGGGGGGGGGAGGGGGGTGGGTAATTAAGGGAATGGGGCAGAACCCCAAATAGATGCTATTTACTTGAAAAACAAAATGCTGCCTGAGGGGGTGTGGTCCACAAGCCCAGTGCTTAGTCATGCTGTGCTACCCCTGCTTGTCTGCCTCCACCAGGGTTTGTTTGGCTTGTTTGTGTTTTCTCTCTGAGTTTGTTTGGTCATACGACCTCCTCTTACAGGAATAGTCACCGAAAGATCTTTTGTCCTTCACATGCCTGTGTTCATGGGGTGAGCTGTGCCCATGTTCATGCCTTTGTTTCTGATACCTTCTTTCAGAAATGAGGCTAATGATGTCGGGTATTTTAATGCTTTCTCTACATGCTGGATTGCTGATAGACTCATCACATTTCAAAGAGATTTAATAAAATCCATTACAGCATTAAGTAATTACTCATCTATTGTTACAGTAAGTAAACTCATCATAGTGATGCTTAAAGAGCCTATGTTGATAATGTAGGAGATATGGAAATTTCAGAATTGCCACTTATGCTACTTTTCTCAGGTTTTTTTTTTAATGAGTAGCATAGTTTCTGTCCTTCTTTGATCTTTGCCTATTTTTCCATTAATGTATTCATCACTTCATTGCTGGATGTCTCTCTGTAACAGTATTCCTATATGATGGTTATTTCCATTGTTTGCTGGTGCCCTTTCTACATATTACCACTTGGTTTTCTTACTGTGTCTAGTTGGTAACAACAACGGGTCATACATTTTATGTATGATAAAGGTATCACTGAAAAATTCATTTCATGTATACATGTTGTGTGGTTGCTGTTGGAAATATTTGAAGTAGCTTAATCTTTATTCTGCATTTCTTTCTTTTTATTAGACATAGTCTCTGCTCAGAAGAGAAAGAGGGATCAAGAAAACTAAATCTGAACTGAGTTTTTGGGATTCAGAAAGCACAACAAAATGTCCCCAAAACTGCAGCGCACTTTTTCGCCCTTGCTGCTGCACAGAAAAGCATTAAACGGTTCTTCTGCCCTGTGTGGTGAATGCCTGCCTCTTTAATCCCAAACGTGGGCTTTTCGGCTTGCTGTCTGTTTTGAACCGGACACTAACCAGATGTGAACTATCACTATTTTAGCAGGCTGTAAAACAAAAGGAAAGAAAAAGAATTCAGGGGAAGTGGAAGAGTTTTACTGATCATATTAAACTCAGTGTCAACACTTAGCGATACCATACTGTAGCTCTGGATGTAACTTTTCTGCTCCACTTAGTGTGGACGAGCTTTAAAAAAGGTGTGCTTGTGGGGGTGGTTTTGCCCACCTAATGCAGCTGGGATTGCTGAAACACAGCAAACTTCAATGGCTGGTCCAAAACCAGTGCTGGGAACAGAGCGCAGGATGGTTTGACCTTACAGGTTCTAAAGGACAGTTTCCATAAGCTGAGGATGTTTCTTGTGCTGTGGATACACATGTTACCATTTTGCTTGCTTTATCTGAGATCAGTTTTTATAAGTTGTAACATAAGTTTGGGGTTAAAACCTGATGGTGCTGAAAGAAAGATTTTTTTGTCATTGACTTTCAAGAGAGCCCGAAATTTCCCTATTGAATTCTGTATGCACTTTAATGCTGTTCAGGGCAGGCTGGAGATAATTTATTGTTCAAAGAAACTGCGTGGCCTATCTCACAAGTTTTATTTTTCACAACAGTGATCCTAACCAGACCTGTGGTCGCAGTACTGACACTGTGCAGGAGGAAACCTTGTAGTACTGTGCTTGGCAATTTGCAAAGTAATTTGGCATATTTGTTTAACACTGCAGTCAGCGTGTTTGTAGAGTTACTGGGTTGGGTTTTTTTCCCCTCCTATGTATTTTCCTTGTTTTTATTGTCTTGGTGATGGGCCTTGGACTGAGCATGTAGGTTTGCCAGAGTATCTCCTCCCCTGTTTACACCTGTTACGTAAATGCTTGGCATTAAGCTATTTTTCTCAGCTGTGAAGTTGGTTTGGACTATGCTAGCAGTGAGTGTCATGGCAGCAATGAGACTTTGTCCTCATTTAACACTGTCTATCCAAGGGTGGCCCAGTCTCCAAAACATTGAGAGTCTGGGGCTCGCAGCCACGGTATTCACCACGACTGATCTGTTTATATCTCTAAGACTGTGGTTGGAGATAAAAACATTAAATATTTGTAATTTTATTTATTTAAGAAAGACTTGATGGGTATAGTTGCCCATTAGCTTTATTCGGAGAGCAGAACTGAAGCCTACTGTGTTTATGCATTGAGCAAAATCAGATCTGTTGACTTCAGCTGGTGTTTCATCTGTGCAAGCTTCTTGCCATGCATCATAAATATTTTGAAGAAGCAGTTACAATGGGGAAGCTTGGGATGGACTAGAGCAGATGGTGGTTATTGAACAACTGAACATCTGTACCATTGCCTTCCTGAGTCACCTTCTCCACTGGTTTGGCTTTTGAGAGATCTGGGCTGACTCCTGTGTCAGAAGATAGATGCTAAAATCAAGTGTCCACTGCTGGCATTATACTGTATTTTCAGGCAGCCTAGGACATACCTGTGTGCTTTCTCATGATCTGTTGGCATGAACTTCTAAGGCAAGGATGTCACCGAGTACTACGCTCCCTCTACCTTGTTTTCCTTTGCTGTTTTAGCTGATCAAGGTCATCTTTGCTCCCTACTGCAGGCTGCTGTGTTGTGCTTCTAGCCATTGCTTAATAGAGATCAGTTATCCAAGTGGGATGATCCCTGAGTGTATAAAGCTGAGAGAAGGCATAATTGATACCTGGATATTGCTACTGTTCTGTGTATATACTGATATAACCACTGCTTGATTTCTTATGATGCACTGCCCTTGTGTATAGTTGCCCTTGACTAATTGGCTGTGACAGGAAAGATGAAACCTAGGAAGATACTATGGTTTTTAAATGAATGTACTTATTTTGAAATTGGAAGTAACTGAATTATCTGGTTCTTAATTACACTCATGCTGTAGCGAACTTTATGAGTTCGGTATTTTTTTTTAATGGAGGTTGATTTTTCTTTTTTTTCAGCTTATCTTCTAGTCTTTGAGACTGCAGGATTCAACTATTGCACATTTTAAGTAAATCCCTGATGATCAAAAAACTAATATAGCTTTTATTTAAATTAATGTAAATGAAAACTGGGGGTCCTAAGCTGTTTCTTTGGAACCAGAACCCAATGAATTTGTCCAAAAGGCTAAATACCATGAGTCTAAAGTTGCAATAAAATAAAATGGGAGAAATGGAGGAATTTAGCAACACCCTAGATATTGTTTAATTCAAAGCCACACTGAAATAAGGCAGGCCTTCCAGACTTCACAGCAAATTTGATCTGTGTGGATAAGATACATAAATCATAGTAAGATCATTTCTTACGCTGGAAAAAATGAAGCCATCATGTTATAAAAATCATCTAATGCTTTAACTTTATGTTAATCTAATGTTATTTCATGTGCAAATTAACACTATATAATTAATATCTCACTTAGGAAGAATGATCTTGAGTTACAGTACATTTTAGTGATTTAGTCTTGAAAATGTATTATGCAGAAATTGGTAAGGAGCACACACAATTTGAGAAGAGACTATAATTCCTTCCTCTGCTTTTGTTTAGTTGTGTTTTGTTTTGAAAGGGTAAGCATGTTTGATGAGTTCAGACATCGGAACAAAAGACTTTCTGCTAATCTTTAGTTAGGAGAAATCACCAGTGTTGGGCTTGACTCTGGTTTTAATAAACACAAATGGTGATGACAGCTTTGTTTGGGTTTTACGATTGTCAGTCTGTTTCGGATGCTTTTCCTGCTGAAGGCAAGAGGGAGCATTGCTGGTGTGGGCACCAAGCCCCTCGAGGCCATGGGGTCTGGAACACTCTATTCCAGTCCTGCCTGAGGTGAACTTGGGAGCTCCTGCAGCCCCTTCAGGAACAGGTTACGTAAATCTGGACATGCCAGCAATATTCTATGCTGTGAAGCAGTCTCTTGCCTGCTTGCTGGCTGTTGAGTTTTTTTCTGTTTTCTTCTTCCCCTTTTTTTTCCCTTCCCTCTCTAAGGGATTGCATCATCTGCCTGTATTTCACAGCTTGGGCAGCAGGGGAAAGGAATGGAATAAATCAACATGTTGCTTTTATCAAGTAAACCTCTGTGATGTGGCCTGGTCAGAAGAAATTTATATTCTTTCTGTCTGAGCCATCTTTAAAGAATGTTTTACCCTTTTTTCCTTGCAAGGGTGTTTTTTGTAAGGCTTTCCGAATTGCTTTATCAGGACATGTGATAAGTTAAAAGGCTGTTTTCAACACAAAAGGCTTTTTTTTTTTTTTTTTTTTTTTTTCCCCAGAAATGAGAGCACATAACAGCTAAAATGAAGTAATTTGAAAATCTCCACTATCTAAAGTTATGGTGGGACTGATACCCATTTCCCCCATGGAGAGGTAAATGTCCAGCCGGAGAGGGGAGGGAGGAAAGAACCTGTTTCAACGCTACCCAAAGCTAGAGGAAGTGTGATGGGTGTGAGGAAGCAATCACCTGTTAGTGGGAGCAATGGCAACTGCATCAGAAAAAGCAGTGAAAGGGGCTGTGATGTCAGGTTTTAGTATGTAAAAATATTTTCAGTTCTTCTAACATCTTAAAGAGTGAAGCAATGGCTACAGTCACTATCTCAGTTGTTGCCAAGGATTACCTCGTTCCACTTGTTTGTTATTGCTGTTATTTTCGTGTTTCACTGTATTTTCTTTCTTGTCTTTCTTTTTCTTTCTTTTTTTTTTTTTCCTTCAAAGAGGAAAAAGTCCCTTAGAAAGGAAATCTCTGCTTGGTTTCCAGGGTCACCCTGAGCGTTCAACATTGGGGTACGTGCTATGTATTAAATACAGTTGGATCCTTTTTTATCATTTTATATTGAAATCTCTTGTTGGCTTTCAAGATGACAAGATTAGGGACAAGATTGGGGGGGGGGTGGGGGGGATGGTGTCCCCTTAGGCAGATTGATATATGTTATCTGAAGATCCTAAATGAAAAAAAGAAAAAAAACAAACCCACCAACTTCCTGGCAATCCCTTAATCTTGGACATAAGTCCTTATATTGCAGGTATAGAATTGTTTAATCTCTCAGAACTTCTTCTGGATCAAGCAATGCCTTGTACTGTCCTTACAAGAACTGTATTTCAGAATAAACCTGCTCTAGTGCTTTTGCATTCCACCAAGCCACTGCTGCAGCTCAGTGGGGACCGGGGATGGATCTATAGAAATCCATAGGTATGGCGAAGGGGAATAAAACCGCTGTCTTCTGACAAATGGATCCCTGTTGTTGCTACTAAAGGCTGTCTGCTGTGCTGCTGGGCTTTAATGGAAAGTGACTGGCAGTGCAAATATTCAGCATATTTTTTTCTTCTCATTCTGGCCTAGGAGCACTTGAAAGGGCAGTGAAAATGGAAGTACCCTTGTGACAGGAAAGAAAGAGGACTAAAAGTAGCATCTATGGGGATATTTTTCTTTGAATGGTCCTTGGTATTGAGGGCATTGACACCAAGGTATTTATATTCCTGTTCAGGTAGGCCCAGTGTGAAAAGCTGTTGTCACCTGCAGGCCGGGATCTGGAAGTGTCTGGTTTGGTTTTGATATTTTTTTTTTTACTGAGGAAATTGCAGTGCGTTGCAATTAGAATGTCATGCTTGTAGTGTTTCTCAAGAACACAGTTCCACTTAGGGGTAATATTTATACTCCATTTTAAAGTCCTTACCAGTGTTAGGAAAAATGTTGTAGATTACACCAAATGGCTCAACACAATTAATATACTTTTTAATTTTTGCAGGTTAATTAATTTTTGCTTTTTCACTTCTCATCCTGTTCATAAGAAGTAGGTATGTTTACCTTTACTGGTAAGCAATTTCATGTTCCTTGGTAAGGACAGAAATTCTGTGCTTGGAAAGTTGAATTTACTCTTTTTTTCTCCCCAACTAATGTCTTTATTTTACTCTCGCTGATTGCAAACTGTGTTCCAGGAGCCAATTTAACTTGTCAGTGTTATTTTAGATGTAGAGTTCATTAAATAGCTACAGGCAAATTAAAATCATTCCTATAAGTGAAATATTCTCTCAAGAATTTGGCTTCCAACACCAGAAATAAAGAAAAGAATGCCAGGGGCTTTACTGTGTTGGAAGGAGAACACTTAAATGCCAGTGAAGTGTTAAGATACCTTTATATAAAATAAACACACTAGAAGAAAACTCCTCAGTATCCTTTGCATTTGGTTTGCTTTGCTGAGAAAGGAAGTGTTTACTTGAAAAAGCATCTGGATTTTATTGTTTTTTAATTCATTGTGGACAGCCTGATGGAGTCTGGAACCACTTAGAATGTCACAACCTTTCATTGTCACATGCAATGTGGAAACGAAATAAAACGCAATCCAAATCTCAGACTGTGTAGCCCATGTTGTTAAGTTTCCTGTGGTCTTCCTTCTATAAGGCAGCCCTCTTGAACAAATGCAGACTTGCAGTGACAGTCCTTAAAATGCCTTAAAATGCTCATCTGATTATTCCTCAGTGAGCCTCAGTCAGGTTTCTCAGGACTAGGGAAACATGAGCAAACCTGGGTAAAAGAGTAACTAGGCAGAAACCAATGTGGCCAGTGTTCCTTTTCTCCTGAAGGCCGGTGAGAAGTGATAATTCCCATGGTGGTGCATCTGAGACTGCATTCGCTCTTTCTTATTTTTTTTTGTTGTGGTTCTGCTCACTTCTGCCTCATTCGGTAAGAAGCATCTCAGGAAGATTAAACCGTCTGCAAGATCAGCTGAGTATTGCAGGCAAGGGTCTGAATTGTTAATATTAAACTTCATGTGTTTTTTAGAATCATGCCTGAATTTTTTGGAAATCCATGAAACAAACCTTCCTGTTTTAGTGATTCATTTATAAGAAGATGACATTAATGTAGGCAAGCTGGTTTTGAGTGAGCTGCATCCACTAATTCCTTTTTTGTTTCAAATTCTGATTTATAATTCTAAAGGTAACCTGCCCACCTATACGAGTATGGTGAGCAGATGATACAGTTCAGGAGCGGGTATTTTTATTCTCACTCCTCTGAAGCCTGTGAAGTTAACATCAGAAAATAATTTGGACAAGTACATCTGAGCAGTCCTGTTGTTTAATAAATATCTGCAAAAGAATTTGATATTCCCTTTCTCCTCATGTTTCCATTCTTTCTTCTCTGTGTATTAAATAACACTTTTCTGTATCAATCTGTTGCTAGAACTGATGTTCTCATCTTCAGTAACACTTTCTGAAGGCAAACCCTCTGCAGCATTAATGCACAAAAATCTTTGTTGTGAAACAGCTATGTTGTATGTTTGTGTGTATATAGCAACCCTGATGGCCCTAAGCCACAAAGGCATAAAAATCAAAAGCTGATGTACGTGCAGCATTGCTGACACAACACCAAAAAAAGGAAGAATCTGGAAAAGGAAGGCAGCGATACCTTCCACCCACATCTCCATCCCTTACTGTTCCTGCTAAGTGTACGCTCTTAATTAGTGGAGAGACTAAGAGCTTGCTCTTCTGCACTCTCTTCACTAGGCTCTTCTCGTTGCCCACACAAAACACTGGCAGTGTCAGATACTGGTTACAGCATTAATTTGTAGCAGAAAAGGATGGTGTGCAGGAGCAAGAGGTAATTTGAGTGGGGGAAGGCTGATGCTGCTGTGGAGCAGAATTGAGACTAGGATTCATGGTCTGTGATTCATGATGCTTGTGTTCATTGTGTTCATAGTAATATACCCTCTTGTAGGTGGAGGATTAGCAAGTGTGTATTGTTTAGGTAGTTGTGTTAGCAATGCAGAAGGCACAGTGATTGTTGTTTCACAGCGCATGATGATTTCCTGGTTTTATTGAAAGGCAGGTCAGGAAGGAGGGTTCCACTGGGCAAAGATTTTCCACTAGCACAAGCAGAGGTGGGAGGAGAGTTTCATCTCCCTGGTTAGCATGGGCCCTTGGAAGGAGACCTTAACATGATGCAGTGCTAAATGCCATAATCAGTTCCCTCCCTTCCCATGCTGTCCCTGCTAAGTTTGTGCAGGATCAGTCCTGGGTCAAGTTACAAACTGGGGTAGAGTTACTGATAAAAATGCAGCTTCCTGTGAATCTTCTTTATTAGAAAATAAAACTGGAACCCCAAAAAAGAAGGGTGGTGAGAATAAAGTGTGATTAAAGATTGCCTCTAATTATAACTTTCTTTAGAAGTCCTTGCTGTACAAAATCTGCTCTGCCAGTATCTGTGAGGTTTCTGTCTTTCTGTGAGATTCTTCCTAGAGCAAGATGGAAGACAGGCTATAGTTTTTGCTTTACTCTTTTTTTTTTGTGGGGAGAGGCTAATGAGCAGCAGAGTATAGGTTTCCAAAGGAAGATCAGCATCTAGAGACCAAATGGAAAGGTGTTATATGAAAAAATGTGAATAGAAAAAAGGGAATTGCTAAATTCAGCAGTCTAGTCATATCGTGCTATAAAATACATGCGCTGAATCTATGTATGGGAAGCACATGCATTTTGGCTGTTGTAAGATGTGTGGAAGGTGGATATGTAAAAGATCATTACATTATTATGGCTCTACGACCTAATTCAGTAGGGCTCTGGGGCAGAAGTCCACTTTTTGGTGCACGTACTGTTCCTGTTGACTCTTAAGAGTCCCTGTGTGCATCAGGGATGAACGTGACCTTGGCTAATTTGTGGGGTGTTAGTCCAGTTTGTTGTATAAAGTGCATGTCATACTTCCATATGGCTAAAATACAGTAACGTCCTATCATGCATGGGTGATTCATAGCTGATGAAGGCCAAAAGACTTCTATGCTCGTCTAATTCGACTTCCTACAGGGCAGAGTGAACCATGTTTTCAAACCATGACACAGCCTTTAAACTCTAAAACTCGTAAAACTCTAAAAGTCTACAGTGAGAACTGAGAAAAAATAAATGTTTGGTTCTGTCTGTGGAGGCAGAAGTGAGCAGCGTGGCTGTCTATGTGGTGTCTACAGAATTGCATGCATCTGCAGATCACTGGCAGTGTATTTCTGTATATTTTCTTATGAAAAAGTAGTCCTGCACAGTGAGCGATTGGCCTTTATAATTATAAACCCCTGTTTACTGTTGCCGTGGGTGTTTTTTCCTATTTGAACCGCAGCTTAATGATTCAGGAATCTTGCGTGCAGGTTGCAATCTGCTTGCTTTCTTTTGAGTTAGAGACTTGAGTCTGGCTGTTTCCCTCTGGTACACCACTATGCAGCCTCTGTCAGTGGGCTCTGGTAACCCATGTGGTGATCTGGTGATCCCGGGCTGATTTGTATTTTGTTCCATCAGTGGGAGAAAGTAATCGCACATTTAACTGTCTTCATAAATAATAGGTTCCTTTCTCATGGAATTCTTTTGTCTGTGAGTTTTTTTTCTGAATTTTAAAAAATATTGGGGCAGTAACTCAATCTGCAAACAGATTAATATTTTGTGAGCAAGGCTTGTCAATGGTTTTGTTCTGAACAATTTTGCTGGGAAATTGTTCTGGTTTATGATGGTATGAAACCAATTTGCATGCTGCCCCAATAGTAGCCTAATTCATGAGCAGAATTATTAACTAGAGCTGCACAGTAATTCTCATACTAGGCAGTAAACAAGTATGAAGTGGGCTTGAGTGCAGTAATGGGCAAGAATTAAAGGAAATTTAGTTCATTCTACTCTTCTAATTTCTTAAATGACAGAACTCTTTGGTACTTCAGTTTCGTGCCCTGTTTTAAAGAAATGACCTTTCTCTCCTGAACTGCAGACTCAGTGTTGTTTGGAGCAGAAGCAGTGAAAAGCCTTATGGAAAGTTAAAAAAATAAAAAAGCAACTGAGTTTAATGTGATCTTCACTGAACTGAAGGTGAGGGAGAGTGTTTTCAGACTCCTCCATGCAGCCCTGTTCCCATAGTGATGTTGTGGTACCAACCAATGCTGTATTTGACCAGTCCAATCCTGTATTAGTGTTGGATATGATTTCTAGTGCCAGGGTGCTTTACTGAAGGACTGACATCTAATGATGTTTGTGGAAAGCTCCTACCCAAGTCTCAGGAGGAACCCAAGGATGCTCGTTTATAAGCATAAGTCAGGAATAATGTACTTTGTCATCTAGAGTCAGCAGGACATCCTAATTGTTGGTGGGAATCAGTAGGTAGGGAAGATGAACAAAAGCTTGTTCAGGGGATTTGCTTTCTTCCCCTGTCTTCAAATGAGGGCAGTGAATCACTCCTCACCTCCCAGGATTCTGCACTGGTTTGCCTGGGATGGAGTTGATTTTTTTCGTAGTTCGTAGGTGACTGTGGTTTAGATACTGCAGTAGTAATACCACTGCATTTCTCCATGCTTGCTAGAACTCTGGTGACAAATCCTGTGCTACCAGAGCTGCAGTGCTTGGTTTTCCCCGGGTGGGCTGTGCATCACCGTGTCCCCTGAGTGCTCCCCCAGCAGCCAGACCCAGGCCGCAGCAGCTTTTGGATGGAGGTCCCTGAGCAGGCTGTCTCACAGGGAGCTCAGCTGCCTCTGCAGGAGCTACCATCACGCTTATGGGCTGTAGGTTGGAGACTCTCTCCTCAAAGATACCCATCTTCAGGTAGTGATTTCCAGAAACTTGAACTGCTTCAGATTCATGTAGTGACATGATGGTGTCCACATGACAGTGGTTTTAAAAAGAAAAGGGAAAAAATAAGTTCCTGCTTACTTTTTTCTTTCTGTTCTCTGATCCACATACTTTGAAGACTTACTGATTTCATGAAACATCAGAAAATACACTCTAAAGGCCTTTTTTTCCTTTCTCTTGGAGCTGAAATGTTAAAAAATAACACCTGTACTGAAGCTTCTTCTGGGGATATATATGAAGCTCACTTACCTTTCAAGCAAAGGAGGGAGCAGAAAATCCTGTCAATTGACGAGACTTATTTCCTTCATTCTTCTTCATAGATACATGAACAAGTAAAGTTCTTTGTTTCAGAAAGTGTTTGTTTTGATCTGCCCTGACTGGGAGTGCAATGGGCAGGTCTTAGGTGGTAAGGACCATCACAAACTGCTTTCTCTTCAGTTTTGTTTGCTCTCTTTTGGGGTTTGGTTTGCAATTTTTCTTAAGTTGGAGAAAATGATTGTTTTAAATACTCCTGCTATTCCAAATTCTTAACAAAAGATCAGAAGCAACTTAAAAATGTTCCTGCTCATTCAGTCAGTATGAATTAAATAAGTGAATCAGACCTGTCACTATTTAACTTTCTTCTTATTTAACTGGAAGTCTAGAACTCGCAACTCTTTCAAAGTTCAGTGTTTTCCTTTCTGTTCTCTGTAGAATGGCCCGATGAGGTAGTGAGTCACCCTATATAAAATTTCTCACTGTTATCGAGACTTTTGGAAAATGTGGCAGTGCATTTCCCAAAATACTTAGTTGTCTCAAGAAACAAAACCAACCTGCCTCTCCAAACTAGCTATTCCGCCGAGCCAGACACTGAGCAAAAGAAAAGAGTTGCCCATGAAGGGAGGCTCTAGGGGTGAAAGAGTTGACTGACATGTAAGGAATGCACTGTCTCCTTGCTGCCCTCTCCTTGATGTCTTGTGGAGAGGAGCAGAACAAGCCAGCACTGCAGGGACTCAGGAGATTGCACTCTGCTGGCTGCATCTCTGTGGAGTGTGCAGCCCCATTACCCTACAGCCTGCACAATCCTCTCAACGTAGGAGTTGTGGTATCATCATTTGCCTGGTTAATGGGATACGCTGCTGGGACCGCAATCTAAGTATTGCCAGCCAAGAGGAAAGAACATTAAAGGTTAGGAGTGCAGAAAATAGTCAGGTCACATGCAATTTTATAATTTGTTGCAGAAAGGGAGAACAAGATCCAGAAGTTTCCAGGCTGGAAGTGGTGGTTTTGCCATTGTTACGTGCACACTCAGGTTTCTGAGGTATTTACTTCTTCATTCCCTGATGCAGTATTTGCTGCTGGTGGCTAATGGTTGTACACCCAGTAAAATGAATGAAATCTCTAGACTCTGTACATTGAAAGTATGGGAAACCAGAATTGGTCATTTAGGATGCAGAGCTGATGCAAAGGGAATGTGGGGTTTGTTTTGCTTGTATCATGTATGTAAAGATATAGGTGCATGTACTCTGCTGCCAGTTGTCACTCATTATAGAAGTTGCTGAAACTCACAGTTGTCAACAGATCTGAGTATCTCTAGCAGTAGAGGCTTAGCCCTAACATCGTTCTCACAAGGTCGAGAAGTACCATTATCTTAGTTTTAAATGGTGTCAAAAGAGGGATTAAATTGTATTTGGAGTCTCTTGCAGAGCCATTAACTGCATCTAGTTTGAGGCCTTAGGTGTCAAACCTATCTTCTCCTCCATGCCCTGCCTTTCAGCTGAATTGCGTCTGAACAACTTAACCACTTGCGACTTTTAATGACATGATCTCTCCCTGATGAAGTTGGTGAAGTCAGCTAATGAGGATGCAGGGAAAATGGAAATACTAAACAATAAATACCTGCGGGCATAAAACTGGAAGACATTCTTTCTCCCTCAAGCTTAGAGCTGGCAAACAGAAGAAAGTCATACTGCTCCTGTCTCCCCCCCATTTGGGCTGCAGAACTTGTACAGAACATAGAAATCTGTAGTATAATGCTGTCCTCATTATTGTCCATGCCTGCCTTGCCAGAGTATAGGAAGCTGTTTTTATGGGCTTTGGCTCACCATTGAGTTACTGTGTGCTGATGAAGACAGGATAACCCCTTTTGCCTTTACAAATTCAAAATATATTTACCTAAGCTGCTTCTACTGTTTCACCTGTAAGCATGTGTGTTGGTCAATCGGCAAGTAGTATCTTTCCCTACCACTGCAGCAGGACACTATATGTGAGCACTAAGAAGAGTTCCGGGGACCTGAAAAACCTTCTGCATGTCTCACCAGTAATACAATCTTGCAGTGTGCTTGTCTGCTATAGGCTGAACTAGTGCATACATCCTTTAATTCATTTCATTGCAACAAAAATATTCAGAGAAACTGAAAATACAGAATGTAGTCTCTCCACAAGCTCTTTATTAACCACAGGGATCTCAAGTGATTCGTTTTAATTTAATAGTTTTGAGATAATTTTGGTATCTTCTCTTTATTGCATATGAAAGTACCTTGGGGATTCTTTGCAGAAGTTGCTTTTGAATGCTGTTGGTTTAGTAATGTGTGGGGTTTAGCTACCTTCTAGCCTGAGACTACTGCTTAGAACTTTCTCATTCTTTTGCAAGCAGTGATTGCATAGACTTAAAACAGTGCCAGTTAGCTGGGGCCTAGCAATTTAGCTCCTCAGTTTTTAATATAGAACCTTGGTTTGCAAAACTAGTCTGACACAAGCTATTTTCAAGTCTTCATTTTTCAGGTAATGGGGGAAAAGCCAGAAAGTAGGTTTGGAAAGTTACAAATGTTTCCTTCGCTAAGCTGAACACAGGATCCCTGTGCTGATACCTACTGTCTTGTAGCCAGGGAGTAAAGTGAGCCATCAGCAGGAAGTCAAATTGTCTATAGCATCTCTGGATGGAAGACCACAGAAACTCTGCCGTGTGAAGTATCCGAGAGACCAGGCTGGGCTGGGTGGTAGAACTGAACAAAAGTTGCTAAATCCACAAGGAAAGCTTTTTGTTTTTGTGCTTCCAGCAAGTATCTTCTTAGTGCACACCATATTGTACTCCAGGTTTCGTATAAAAACTCGCTGCCTTTTGGCTAGAGATGTCAGCTTCAGGTATTCACAGCTTGGTGTAAAATAAGAGTGTTTTCTGGGGGTTGTTTGGGGTTTTTTTGGTAGGATTTCACTCAGATTACATCCAATATCCCTGCCTTATGCTCTGGACAACTTCCTTGGGGTCACCAAGTTTAACATAATTTTAAAACTTGACTGTTTAGTTTTTATAACTGCAGCTCAAGCACTGTTACTGCGACTTTAAAACAATAAAACATTCTTCTTAGAATGTTTTAGAATGTCTGTGCTTATGGTCAAAAGAAGAATGCATAAGCATATAACAACTATTGTCAGCTGCATTAAGTGAAGAAACAGAACAATTAATGACATTTTAGAGCAGTTATTTCATTCTTAGTTGCTGTACTCAGCACAGAAGTTTCAAGTAGACACATGTGAAAGCTGAAATAACCCTTTCCTTGTTCAGTTATTTCATACACATCCATTTTTGATAGCAAATAACTGCACAATGCAATTGGATACTACTTCTATATTGCTCTTGTAAGTACTTGGGTTTGTCAAGCATGCTTTCCCTGTTGCAAACATGTAGCTGCTAGCTTTCTTTAATGTTATTCTGCTCTGAGCAGAGAATGGAAGGCCAGAATCATCAGATCAGGGATTGACTTGCAGAGGGAGGTGAAAAGATTGATTATCACAGGGAATATGGGCGCATCACAGAGATGAGTATTTCTGACGATGAAAGCAAGAGCAAATGATTCATTTTTTTTCCACAGTAAAAGGAACTAGAAACAGCAGAGGGACTTGAGGAAGAAATTCTGCAGCTGCAGTAGTAGGAATGATGCTAGAGACAGCACTCAGCATGACCTTGGTAGAAGTGAGCCCATCTTTGAAGTCCACTGATGGTTTGTTCTCATTGGCCAAACCATGAGTGCTTCTCCGGCATAAACCCAGACACTTGCTCTGTGACTTGAGATGTGTTGCTGAGCCTTTACCAGCTGTGGATGTCTGTGTGAAACAGGTGCCTTTGGGAAGTGCTGGGGAAGCCTTGCCTGGAGAGTACAGTGAAAGGGACAGTGAAGTTCTTGTATTTGATGTAAATGGTCAATGGAATGATAGGGATAGAGCTCTTCACTAGCTCTAGGGCAGAGTACAAACCCTTGGGATTTAGATTTCTGCCTCCTTGCTCCTGTTCTTTAAGTAGAAGGCTTTCCCAACAGGGATAGTTGATGGGCTTTTTAACATGCTGGATGCAGAATCAGGCTCATTTCTTAAAACTGCTGTTAATGAATGGAGTGGATTACTTGGCAATCCAGTCCACAAGGAACCTGATTAAAAAGCAAATATCCTTGATGATCTGTTATGTTGGGTTTGTTGGTTCCTTGCCTGAACCAAGACCAAGAGCTAATGCATAAAAATGAATTTGACCTGATTCACGCTTCATAATTCTGTAGTGACTCACTAATTAAATTTCACAATTCCAAGTGCACCCCTGGCTACTCATAAATATCTCAGAGGGTTTAAAAAAATGTGTGTGTTTGTCTTTTAGGAAGATAATGTCAGCCTATCTATCTTCTAGAATCTTTATTTGCAAAATTCTGGAACTATGGCGTCTGTTTCCAAATACTTGGAAAATACTTCTACAAATAGTGAATGAGTCATGGTTTTCATCTTGCATCTCTAGGTAACTCATGCTGTCATATTGCTTCATCTCCCTCTGTCCCTCAAATATGCTTGCTTATCCCTTGTTCATGACCATTTTTCGGCTCCCTGTGCTCTTCAGTTCACTTGAAAATGTTGTCATCATTGCTAATATTTGTTTCCTCACATACAGAATAAACGGGTTCTCTCTTCCATACTTTCAGATTAATGCTTGCTTTGTTATGTCTCAAGCCTGGTTTGCTCTCTTATTTTTCAGAGGTTTGTTATGTTTATTTCCCATGCTGTTATAATCTCAGTGGGCTTAATCTACCTTCTTTTAACTTCTTTGTTAGAAATTCCTTCTGCTGCTGCTTTTGGAACATTGGGTAGGGCCAGAAGAAGAGATTGAGAATTTATGATTCTACCTCTGAGTGTGGGCTTTGAAAATGCTTACTCTATAGGTTTCCCATGTAGTGTATTGCAGTCAGAAGGTGGCAGATTTACTTGGAATTGAGACTGTGCTTTGTTTTTGTGCTTCATCTTTCTATCCTGTTGTCTTTCCCCATTTCCTTTCTGGAAGACAGCCTCGTGTTAAAGTCATGCTCCAGGGCTCCAGCTGGCTCCTCACAGGGGTGAGGAAGGGTATTTCCCTCTGATGCACAGTTAGCGAGATGTGTCCTGAGGGTGTTTTTACCTTCTTCTGACAACTCAAAGCCAGACCACAGTTGTAGATGAGAGATCTGATCGGGTGGGTAGTAGAGGGAGCTCTCGTTTTAAGATAACTGTCTAGTGTCTGATACTCTTACACCCCATGTGAAACTGCTAACCAGATTTGCATCAGCCAGGGCAAAAAGTGATTCTGCTGGTCACTCAGCTGAGACCTGAGAAACATCCAGATTTTTCTCTCAGGATGGGTGTGTGAATCACCTACAAGGAATATGTGGTCGCACCACACGTGTGATTGCAAGGATTTGAGTGCCATCTTCCCTTCCTGATCATAGTTTCACAGCATGGAGATAGCTTTCTTGTCTGAAGAATAAATTGCGTTATTGTAACCAAAATCATTATTCTCAATAGAAAAGGCAGTAGTGAAATTTAATGGCCAGTGTTAAACAAGAGGTCATGGTAGATCAACTTGTGGTCTCTTCTAGCTTTAAACACTATGAAATCTCCCTCCAAAACTGATGCCATTATTACTCCATAGGTTAGCTGGCAAGGAGAGAATTTGAAGGCAAGCTTCCAGCACCCACCCACAGATTGTGCTGGCTTTGAGCCTGGCAGCTTGAGTCCCTTCCAAAATGTATCCAGGATCTTCTAGTTAGGAATGTAGCATATTGTTGGTTGTGACACAGATACAGCTGAGTTTACTCCGTGTCTTATCTGTAACCTTTTAACGTTTTCACATGGCTTACTCATTTGCAGAAGCTTTTGTAAACCTGAAAACAGAAAACAGCATGGGCTTTATGCAGCTACTGCTGTTTTCCCTGTTTTAAGATGTTCCTGGTATTGCCTCTGGGTATCCTTCATGTTACTTTCAAACCTCCAAGGGTCTGCTGTTGTTGCTTTCTGGCCCGCGCCCTTCATTTTTCTGGGCAAACCTCCCTCCAGCCTGTTGATGTCGTTCCTAATTGCCCAAAGGAATCATTGCTGAGCAATGTGAGGCATTTCCTTCCCTCTTATTAAAAAGCAGCAGAATAAAACTTAGTCTTTTACAGCAGTGGCTAAACCAACCACATCTTAACACTGTGCTATGGCTACAGCATTTTGGACTGTTACTGCGAAGTAACAAGGTGTTTTAAATCAGGTTTTCCTTAATCGCTCCTGTTCCCTGGCATTCACGCACGCTGTTTATACATGCGTGGAGGCTCAGTGTAGTCTTTCTCCACACCAATATTCCACTCTACACTGCTTGTGTCAAGGTCTTATGACTATGGCACTGTAGTAGACACTGGGACAAGACCACTGTGATACTGTTGGAGTTCTAGAGGCAGAAGTTGCTGTTAAACTGCAGTGAAGAAAGGCTAATTGAAAATGATGCTTTTAAGGTAGTTGTTCTGTGTCCCTGACCCCTGTGCTGTCCACTTGCTGTTTTTTTTCCAGAATTGCCTTGGACTAACCCAGACCAGAGGTCTGTTGTGCTAGTTTGTCATACTGCTCACAGAGCAGCAGGCTGTCCTTGCTTCGAAGTCCTGACAAGCAAACTGGTAAATATGTAGTCTAAATTAAGTCAAAAAAGGAGGACTGTCCCTGGGGTTCTGCTAGTCTAGCAAAGAAAAACACTCAGCGCTACAGATTTCTGTCGTACTGTTAGAAAGGTGCAAATACTTGAAATTAGTTTTCGTGGGTGTTAGCAGCTCTTTCCTGAAGTCAGATGCTTTGATTAGTTAACACCTTCTCATGACAATTACTTAATAACTGAATATCAATAATCTGAAAGGAGGAGTCTTGAGGTTCATCTCAGGATATTGGTTAGTTATAATCAGTCTCTCAAAAGTTAAAGTTACTTTTCAGGTGGGAGGCTGCTCTCTGTAATAAAAATTCTGGCCCATGAAAATATCACCAAGATGCTGAAGTTATCCGAGGTGTGGAAACTCCAGCTGCTCCTCACCAATAGCTTTGAGACTGGCAGTCCTGGACTGAGATTTAGGTACAGAAGCAGTGTCATGGCCCTGTTTTCTTCTGCTGTGTCTGGAAGGACTCTTACAAGTGAAAAAAGAAAGTTAAGTCTGCAAGCCAGTTCAGTCCTCTGTTTCTTCCTGAAACTGCTACTGCTGAAACTACTGAGAAGGCTTGTTAATAATTTTTCATTCTAGAGGTGTGTTTTCAAAGTGTGGTTGCCCTCTCTTTTGGAGAAAGTATTTGAAACCATTAGTGTCTTACAGGCAATGAAAAAGGTATCAGAGCACAGAGAAAGGTCTGAGCTGTACTTCAAAGAAAGCATATCACTTTGAAAGAAATTAGGCCCCTTTTCTTAAGTGTTGAGGAGTGCTGTATTGGGTCTTAGGACATTAAGTTCTCGATTATTGGCCTGATCAGCCTGAAGGTGAAATGCTTTTAGTATCCTGAGGTACCCATTCTGCTCTAGGTTTGTACCGTTGCACTGACTTTGATGCTCTGTCCTGTGAAGGAAGTTGTTTTGGTATCTTTTTGCTCTTTCTTTGTTGTTACTGAGGATGCTAATTCAGTATGGCACTGCCAACATGCAAACATGTGCTGCTTTTTGTGTTTGTTACTAGTCTACTATGTTGAAGCAACCCATTACGTATTAATTATATGGTTTCAAATTGCCATCAAGACTGCCCAAGGAATAGGTAAGAGGGTCAGTTGTGTCTCTCACAGAAAGGATGCGTGGTTTCTTCTACCTTTACAGCAAGTCAGGAGCCATTTTCACCTCTTTTTCTTGTCCCTGGCCTCTGTACCTTCCCTTTCCACTTGCTCAGAGCGCTTTCCCCAGCAGTAGTTGCCCTTACTTGGAATATCCCTAGAAGGTTTGGGTAACAGACTCACCAGAGCAGGCATTGCACAACACCTGGGGCCCCAGAGGCCCTCTTGAGTGCTACCATTATAAAAATAATCAAGCGACCTACTCTCTTCTTTATGTTAGGAGGGGAAAAAACTCTTCACAGCTCATTTTTTGGGTTTATACCTCTTATCTCTAGCTCAGTGGGAGAAGGCAGGGCAGACAGATGTGGTTACCTGCCTGCAAAACTTGAGCAGCACAATGGTTGTTGCTCCTGTGTTAGTAGTGAAATTCAATGTCTGGTGTTTGTGGAAGAGGAATGTCAGATCTGGCGTGGTGATGTGGAAAACATGTAAAATGCAATTTAGAAAAGGCCACCCACTGCAGGCCTGGAGATACTGGGAAGCCTGGTTATTGCTGTGTGCTACTCCTGTGTGCTGGAAGGCAGCAAGAATTTCCTGGTGGATTCTGTCACCTTCAGTTGGGAGGGCAAAACACCAGCTGTTGTCAAAGAGGGGGTTATCAGTCTTTACTTCAGGAAGTCACTTCTTGACACAAGCCAAATCTCTAGTTGTAATTTCTCAACTCATCCTTTCTGGCTGGTGTTTACTAAGACAGCTCAGCAGTGTCTGAAGTTAGCAGGACATTTTGGTTCCTTTCAGCACAATCCTCACTTTCCATCAACATGCATGGCACTTTCTGATCAAGATAAAGATGCCCTGAAAAGCTTCCATCCCAAGCTAAAAGGAGAGCAGGAGGGAAGTGCAACATGGAGTGGGGGTGAGAGGGAAGACGGGAGAAAGTGAATGAAGGCAAGACTGGCAGGCATGATTACTGGAAAAACTAATTCAGCTGACTGATGCCAGTGAGTTTTCCAGATTAATGTGAATAAGCTTAAAGGCATTTTCTGAATGTAGCGGAGGCCACTGTTTTAAGTCTCATTGAAGTTAATTTTGTGAAGGGCTATAAGGTGGGAGGAAGAGAGAGTGAATGCATGCCAGATGGGGTTTAAGAGGAGAAATCCAAGCACAGAGACAGCATGAAAAGAGCTTGCAAGCAGGCATGTGAGTGGAACACAAAGGGGCTGGAGAGAGGGGGTGAAAGGAGACAGGGAGGGCCAGGCTGAGCAGATGGAGACCAGGAGAGGAGGAGGAGGATGGGCAGGCAGGAGGGGGATATGCCTGTAAAGAGACCCTGGGAAGTAAAAGTAAGGAGTTTGGCATTGGCTAAGAGGTGGGGGAAGGGAGAGCACAGGGAGCCCCTGGGTGCTGAATGCAAGTGATGGTGCAGAGCTCTGAACCCTAGGCACATTTGGGTGAGGCTGGGGGAGACTGAATCCTTTCTTTCGGGACACAGCCCACCTGGCACACCTGAAGGCCAAGGCCTTGCTCCAGAGTTGCACTAAGTGCACGGAGATAAAGGATGAAGGTGTTCTGAAGTACAAGGAGCAGCATTTATCCATGTCTTTCTGGGGGGTCTTTCATTATGCTGCTAGGCATTGCAGCCATTATTCAAACAGTCGTAAAGCCGTGAAAATGAAACAAGGCACCAGCTCCTAGAAACTCAAACATGCAGAATCTGGCAAAGGGACAATGCAGAAAGAGGAAAAGCTCCCTGTACAAAGACATGGAAGACAATGAGATAGAAGTGTGAGCTTAGTAATCCACAGAAGTGGATAACAAACAGGCCTATAAGACTTCCAACATAAAAAGTGAGATGTAAAGAACTTCCATCACCTTTTCCTGAGGGATAATTCCTGTGTCCTGGTAGAGGTGATGTCTGCATGACCGCATAAAGAATCAGGGTTAGGCAGTGCAAATTGGGGTTGTCAATTTTGCCCCATCATTAGAACCCATTAGTGAATGGAGGGAGAGTTTGGATGGATGGCTAAAATACAGTGGTCCTCCTGTCGGCAGAGAGAGGCAAGGTACTCACAGGATACCCTTTGAGGAAGTGAATGGGAGAGACAGGCAATAGAGAGAAATTCCTGTCCTGTGGGTGCAAGAAGGTGGACTGTCAAAGGGAGAGCTTCTTAACCCATCCACACCCAAGACAGGCTGTTGTACTGGGAGTGAAAGTCAACTTTTTTTCCTTTTTTTTTTTTTTTTCTTCCTTCTTTTTTTCTTTTTACTCTTTTTTCTTCCTTCTTTTTTTTTTCTTTTTCTTCCTTTTTCTTTCTTCTTTTTCTTTTCTTCTTTTTCTCATTTTTCCTTTTCCTTTTCTTTTTCTTTCCCTTTTGCTTTTTCTTTTCCCTTTTTCTTTTTTATTGTTTTTCTTCTTTGTATTTTCCCTTTTTTTCTTTCTTCTTTTTCTTTTTTCCTTTTCCTTTTTTTCTTCCCTTTCCCTTTCCCTTTTTCTTTTTCCTTTTTCTTTTTTTATTGTTTTTCTTCTTTTATTTCCCCTTTTTTGTTTTTCTTTTTTTTTAAACCCATTTTAATTTGTAGAATCAAAATCAGAAAAAAGTGTATTTTTTTGTGTAGGTTTATCAAATTGTCACAAAAATGTTTCCCAGTGTGACTGTGAAGTGCAGGTTCTTGAGCATGAAGATGGGGTCATTAAAAGCTAGCATTTCAAGAGATTCTGCAGATTTTTGTGTGTCCATATCCATGTGTACCTTTCAGTCTCTTGTTTACATTGTACTATTCCAGACAGCTTTAAAATATTCTTTATTTCTTTTTGAAACAAATTTATTTGAGGTTAAAAAAAAGCAAGTTGGGGGCAGTAGCTGAGCTTCCTAAAAGGTGGAGTATTTTTCTCAGCTGAGCTAAGCTGGCCTTGATGGCCAAAACTGTCTGGTGGTCACATGCAGCTCCTTGCGCTTCAGCCACGTATATGTTGTTTGCAATCACCACATCAAGCAAATTGTTGCTTGGGGAATTACCTTTTGGATGAGTGTTGGAGTGATTCAGAGTGCGTTCAGTTTTGTGATTCATGGAGCTGCAAAGAAAAACTGATGACTGGGGCAGGGAAAGAAGCAAGACAGTAAGGCAGAAAATCGGTGCCCAGGAGGCATTTGTGAACATGCATATTTCAGTTTCCAACGATATGGGACAGAGACATTTGGCATCCATTATATTTATGCTGTCTGCTTTAATCTCTACTTTTGGACAGTATTTTAATGCTTTGCAAAAGCACTATTACTAACATATGAACACTAATATTTTTAGATCACTTCCTACTCTTAGGTACTGTTATATCACACAGAACAAGTCAAACCAACTGTTCCAGCCAGGTACTGTTTGGGAATGTACTCTGTTCATCAGATTATATTCTGAAGTCCTCATTCGTCGCCTGTTCTGGGAAATTCTTTTTCATGTGAAGTGCTTCATGGCTTTGGTTAAACTATGCATCTTCCTTTCTCCAGCATCGTGGGTTTCTTTTCCTTTTTTCAAAGTTAGACTTCTAGAAACATACAGGAAGCCATTGCAGATACAGCTGTCTGGTGGTCTTACACTGTTTTGAGAGGATCCACTCTTAGAGACTTCAAAAGAATCTGCAAGAAATCTCAGTGAAGGCACCTGTGGAATGATCTGCTTGTGGGAGAGGATTTTTTTCCTAGCCTCATTCATTGAATTGCCAGCCTAAATTCTGAAACTTCAGTGAACTTCTTCTCTAATTTCGAGCTTAAACTTTCTGCTGTCTATAAACACCTCATTTTTAAAACACGAGTGATTCCAGCAGCATGGTTGCACATAGCGTATTCTAAATATTTTTTAACCAGTTATACATTTTTAGCATTTCTGGAAAAGAAGCAAACCCTTTAAGTTATTAAGTCCACTACACTAGCCTGACTCCTCAAGTTTTTGAAACCAACCAAGTGCCTTCACTGTGCACAGGTACTTAGGTATACCTCAGTATTTAGTGTTAATTATTTAGTTGTGTGCACAGCCATTTATACAAACACAGTGTTCACAGAGCCTTTAAACACACAAGAACAAAATGTTCCAAGGATTGAACGTGGGCTGAGATGACCTGTCAGCTGAAGATGGTCAATGTTTGTGCTTGGAATATGTAAGCATCTAACAAAACCACAATCATAATGAGTGCCAATGGAGTCAATAAGCCCATTCCTTTCTGTTTTTATGGGAAATACAGCACCAAAGATTATGCCAAAAGTAAAGAAGTTCAGGAAAGGTTTTTTTCAAGTAAACAAAGTTTTTTCCCAAGCAGCAGGACATCATGGTTTTGAAGGTGTCTGAAAGTTGGAATTATCCCTATCGTAACTCCGTGAGGTACCTAATCAGACAGTGACACCAGCGAATAATGACCTTTAAACAATTTCTTTGGTGTATCAGCTAGAAATGGGCTTTTATATAGCATCTATTCCTTTTGTACCACCTGATTTTCTTTTAAAAATACACTTATTGTAAAGATCTATAAAGAAATCTCTTTCAGTAGTTAATGTAGGGCTTGAAAAAATGTACCTTGCGTCTAATGAGCTAGTGAAGTCTGAGTCTACAAATGTGGGCAGTTTGTTTTGGTCTCATGTAAAATGCCCAGTTGTAATTCTGCTTTCCCTGGCTTTCTAAGGATTTCGTTTGGTTTTGTTTTCAGACATGCTTAGAAGGCACATGTTGACAAATCAGCAAAATATGACAGTCTTGTTAGATTTTTAAATAATTTTCCATCTGGTAGTTTCATCTACTTGGAGTGGTGGGCTTAAAATTGTTCACTGCCGCTCGTTTCACACAATTCAAACAGTGCTACCTGCATGGGGGTTCCTAAACTTCCCTCTACTTTCAGTGCTCATCGAGAAATGGATCTACTCTTTGTCCTATGTAACTGCAGCAAGTACTCACCCACAGCATTAGGCTTAGGTAACTTCCAGCATATTTTGCCCTGGGAGAGAGCATCCCAGACAGATCCTTGTACGTTGCAGGTGAAAAACTGCAATGAAAAATAAAGAACTATTACAAAGAGTAAATAGGCAGGCAGGCAAGGGAAGGGTTGGAAGGGAAAAACAAAACCATGAGGTCTGGCTTGTCCTTTTGACTGCAGTAAAAATGACACAATCCATTGAAGTCCATGTTTTGACGCTGACACAAAGCAGGAACAAATCAGGCACAAGGTTTCAGGCATAACAAGGACATAGTCTTTCTTGTGGGTACATGAGTGAATTATCATTGTTCAGGTTGAACTTCTCATCAAGAAGACTGTTTTATGAGTTGAGGAGTAAGAACATGAAGGGCCCATTAGACAAGTGTATTTCTGGTTGCCTGGATCTACTGCAAGGGTGTGGTAGTATTTGCAATAGCTACTATCAAAAGAGCTAAAAAAATTGCTCTGCTCTTTCAATAAAGATGATGCAGCCTTTCACTGGTCTGCCCCTGAGCTCCAAGATGGTGACTCCATTTACTTTTTCATTACCTTTCTCTACATTTCCCTTCCTTACAAATTTTAACCTGCCTTCCGATAACACAGCTAGTTTTCCTTTCTCTTTTGTATTCTTTCATACATCAGACTTCTAGATCTTTTCCATTCCTTCCTACATTTATTCTTGCATTTCCTTAAAGTCCTATAGAGTTGAGGAAGTAATGTATGCTGAGATCTCTTTTCTGTAGAGAAATACCTTCACTGAAACAGAGCTATGATGATTTTCATGGAAGAGCAGTAGTGTGAATTAGCTTTTTTTGTGGTTGTTGTTACTCAAAACAAGAACCATTTGAAAATGTGTTTTGAAAAAACAGATCTGACACACAGTGTACACAGAAGAGGTAGCTGTAATAAATCCTGCTGTGATTGGGTCATTTGTGTCCCAAAAAATGAGTGCAGGTTAGTGCATTTGCAGCAGCATCTGCTGCTTTGTCAGTTACATTCGTATTGCTGCCTGAAACCCAACTGATCTAAGAACAACTCCAGAAGCACCTCAAACTGTGCACCGGGCTTCAGCATAGGTCACGTGAATCAAATATTTTTGCTTGGCAGCATGATGCAGCAATCTCATGAAAGCTGTTAATATTGACAATGCACTAATCTCTAGGTGGGAATCTTCCTTCTACGGCCAGGCCAGGGCAGATATCTGATTACAGAGAACAAGTTCTCACTTACAAGAAGGTATGTATAACTGGAGAGGTGGGAGGTATTTTACCATCTCCCTGTGAACAAACAAATAGACCAAGAGGTTGTTTTCTTGGGGTTTTTTTTAATTAAATAAAAGGTCAGTTAGTGTTGCTTTCGAAGTTTATTCTCAGATTAAATGAAATAATTTCTGAACATTGGATTGAATGTTTGGTAGAGTGTGCTTGCATAGGTCCAGCCAAGGAGGGATGGTTTGATCTCAGGAATGAGTGCTATTTGAAAAATTGGACTTCTGTTGAATGTGAGGGCTTGTTTTAAAAACTCTTTAGTGTCACATATAACAAAGAAAAATGGCCATGGGAAGAGGGAGAACAAAAGAGAGCAGAAATATGTTTTTCTTAAAAAGGCAGGACAGCAGGCACTAAGAACAAGCCGTGCATTGTGATCATGCTCTCCATGGCAGAGACAGCAGGAGGCTTTTCTGGCAGGGCTGGAGCTGTGCTCTCTGGGTGGCTACCCTGCTGAAATAGCTTGTCTGCTTGCCTTCCTGGAAGGGCAGAGCAGGCAGCCAGGTGCCCTCTGGCAATCTGTGGTTTTGGGGATCTGCTTACTTTGCCTCTGCCTGAAGCCACCCCCAGCCTGGACTCCTTCCTTGTACGTGTGGTGGATGAGAAAACAGAGGGTGATATTGCAGGCAGAGGAACAGAGGGGGAACCGGGATACTTTAGTGTCATTCTTTCAATGGTCTTTTATA
Source organism: Psilopsiagon aymara (assembly GCA_024733675.1). Lineage (NCBI taxonomy): Eukaryota > Metazoa > Chordata > Aves > Psittaciformes > Psittacidae > Psilopsiagon > Psilopsiagon aymara. The sequence continues at coordinate 37,413 of JANRGW010003354.1, forward strand.
ACTCTTCTTTAAAATTTCCTGAATAACTTTAGGGAGAAAAAAAAATAACTTCTGTGTTTTTTCTCTGTACGGTAGCATTCATAGATAATACTTCCCTGTTTTGTAGAGCTGTCAGGCAATGTCTTGAGTATTTGTGAAGTCTGCAGAAACGTTGGGTGCTGTAGACCCTCTGAGAATGAAGCGCTTACAGCTAAAGGAAGGACAGCTGCCCTGCTGGTGTAAGGAAGGCTGCTTGCGGACTGAACTGGTTTTGTACTTTCTTTCCTGTATGTAAGTAAAGGTGTGTTAGCAGAGCTTGTAGATTACAAAGTCTGAGAGGCCATTGTCTGCAGAGAGGGGAGCTGGAGCAGATTTTGGAATGATTCAGAGATCTCTGAAGTCTGTATTACTGGAAGCAGAACGAAATGTAGCAAGTACAAAGTACACAAACATTCACCTAGGAATGAATATGAATTTTGTCTTTGAGCTCATCAGTTGGAAACAACCAGGAGGAAAGAAATTCTTCATGGCTGTGTTCAACACAAAATGACTTGGGCAACAGTAACCCCTTCCACTCCCTAGTACTGTGACCACACTATATCAAGCAAAATTCCTCCAAAAGAGCTGGGCAAGCATTTAAGCCATCTGTAAAACCTTACCGAGAGCATGTCTGCAGCTGTAGTCATTGTACTGAGGAAAGATGAATTCCAAGTGGAAGAGGTGTACAGATAGGCTTTTAAGGTAAGACATCAGGAGACTGGAGCTACTGGTATATGAAAGAACTAAAAGATTGTGCCTTGATTAGTTAAGGAAAATTAAGTTGAGAAAAAAATACTACTGCTTCTTTTAAACACCAAAGGAAAAGAATTCAGAAGAGATATTTAAAGCTAGAAGAAAGAGGTGGTCCGAAAGAAGTGGCCGTGCATTTATTTGGGCTGGAAATGAGGAAGAGTGAGATTCAGACTGACATTGTTACTGGGGCACTGGAAGCTGTGTAGCTGATACTTGGATGCATGACCATTCTAGGATTGTAGGGACTGATGTCAGGGATCAGGGGATCCCTCACAGGCCTCTGGTTCAGAGCTCCACTGACCTGAAAAAGAGTGACCGGCTCCACATGGCAGTGCCTGCAGCCAGAGCCTGGCTGCTGGGGAAGGGAGCTGTGGGTGAGTTCCCCTCCTGTGGCATGTACAATTTCCTGACACCAAAATTCTACCTAATTGTCTCATTCATGTTTTCTTCTCCCTTTATAGGTTCCTGTGGCTCCCCTTTCATTCGAAGTCTGGCTCCTCAGATCATTTAAAGCTGTTTTAATGGTAGACTGTTATTTTTGAGCTCCATGGAGCTGAAGTAGTTAGAAAATAACTCTGATAGTTTTGTAGGTAAGAAAAATGGTCTCCAGTTTTGAGTCTGTGCTATGATAAGGACTGTGCTATGTGTACAGGACAAGGGCTGACAGGCAACAAAAGCTAATGACAGCAAAAGTTTTGCTTTTCTAATAAAAGCCTTTAGACTCTACTTGGTGAAAGCACATCCAGTCAAACCACAAGTTATAGTAACCACAGGTGTAGAACCCCGCACAGAGCTTTAGTTAAATGGGAAGTTTGTGGTCTCACAAAGGAGCCCTTTCTCCAGAAATAAACCCAGAGTTGCTCCTGCATTAATGGCTTGTTTAGTCTGGATGTCAATCTGTACTTAAAAAAAAGGATAATGGTAGATAATTATATCTGCGTACGTATGAGCTAGATCAGATGTAGAGACAGTCTGATGTAGCTTGGGTGTTTGGGCTACTGTGGTATTTACTTTTTCTGCTCTTAGAAACTACAAACTAGAGGGATTGCCAGAAGCTTTCTCAGTTAAGGGATTCTAAGTTATGGGATTCAGTGGGATCCACGTTGCTGCTTTGGCTTGAAAATAGTCAGACCCACTGGCACAGCATTTACATCTCTGCAGTCTGTAACCAGCAGAAGAAAGCTAAGCTGAGGATACTGTAGAGATTGCTTCAAGTGAGTTACACTGTGCTTTCTCTTCTACTTTAGTCCCAAAGCGTAGATTTGCAGGAAAAAAAAAAAAAAAGTATTCTATTCAAGTGAACTGTTTGCAAAAATCTGCTGGATACTGAGGTCTGTGCTTCCCACCTGTGATTGCAGTATTCTACAATATACTGCTTTGTATTTATTTTCTGTGTAATAAAGCAATCAATATTTTTTTAAATCACCATAGTGTTTGGCTAGCACGAATACAAAGCTTCCAGCCTCAACATGACTCCTGTCAGTTACACTTATGAAACATATCTTTCTTTCTAAGGAAAACTGATAAATTATTTGTGCTTGTTTTATTTCTGGGCTGTTTTGAAATAGCTGCTGATCCTGCATTATCATGTGGATAGGATGTGTCCTGTTGTTCTGCTTGAGTTCCATGGTCTGTACTCAGTCTCCTAGTTATTCATTCAGGAAACCTGTATCGAGCACTAGACTCTGTGGCTAGGCTGATAAGGTAATGCTGCTTCATTTCTATCATCCTAAATCCTCCTCTGTAGGCAGCCCCAGGTTTCTCGTAGAGCACAAGCAGTTTCTGTCTTTCCTCTTCCTCTGCTTTACCAGCTGACCTTTATTTAGACCCAAGGCTTGGGGAGAATCCCCTTCCCATAGTGAGTGCCATAGCTCTCAGGGGGACCTGGCCAGCAGAAGGGCAGGAGAAGGTGTTTCTGTTGGGGAAAGACTTCGAAATCAGCGAAAGGAAAGCACATGAAGAACTTGTTGCAGCTGAGACAGCAGGCGTGCTGCAGCTTGGAGTATGTTTGCTGAAACATGGCAGATGTGGTTGTGTGGGGAGAAACAGTGAACTGAAAAAAAGCATGGAAGAATGGGTTATGCATGAGGGAGAGAATGCTGTTGGAGTAACAGGGGCTGCTGGATAATGGTGAATGAGATAATGGGGAATACGTAAACAGATAAAAGAGAATGAATAAAAGTACATGGCAGTGGTATCTTATTTCTGGAGGAGGAGAAATGTACTGAATCAAATAAGCTTGTCTGCAATGGCCCAGGGTTACATATATGAGATGGTGTTTGTTCACGGGTGATGGCAGTAATACCACAGCTTTCTACGTGGTATTTTTCACATGTTGATATTAAAGTATTTTTCAAAGGAAATCTGTATCATTATGTTGATTCTGCAGCTAGAGAAGTGCTGTCTCTGTGTTTGTATGTGAAAGAGAAGGTGGTAAAGATGAGAAAAAAGAGAAGAGGGAGAACTGTGGAAAAAAAAAAAAAAGGCAAGAAAAAGATAGCAAGTATGCCCTAGGATGGAATATAAAGTTAGCCAGTACATGTTCATAGTGTATGTGTGTGTGCTGCTGAAGGGAAGGGAGGTCATGCTGAATTTCTTGGTGCCTAAAGTGAGTATGGGATAGAGAACAGTTACCTGGACAATAAACTTTTCTCATCTTTACCAGCGCACTTGTGGAGTTGAAGGAATGCATGTTACAGTGGCATCAGTCTGAAAGTCCACACAGGAGAGCTATGGGTACATAACAAACTTGAAGAGGTCAAGCTTTCTAGTTTCAGGATTGCAGAGATAGGCTTCTGCATAGAAACAGCGCATGGATTTAAAATGAGTCTGATTTAGAAAACATACCAGATAGTGTGTGGTTGCTGAGGGTGTGCATTTCTTTGCACTTTTTGTCTCCCTAGGGTGTTAACTCTGAAAGCTAATGATTGCATTTCACTACCAATAGCCTCAGTTTCAGGATTGGCTTTTTTAGCAGATGGGGTGGGAGTAAAAGTCCTGTTCTTCCCAGTGGGTAACTTTGTAATTACTGCAACTGAGCAAAATGGGACTTACCAGAAACTAAAATAAAGGAGGAATTCAAATGAAAAAGTTGAAGCATTGTTCTAAAAAGAAATTTGTTTCCCTCCTGAGTGATGCTCAGAAGTCCCAAAAGGGTGCTTGAAGTCAACATAGATTTTGTTTCTGTGTAGATAATTGTAAAGACTGGACTCTTTTAATTTATATTTGCACCTGCTGATAATACCAAAGAGGAATCAGCTGAAGGATTTGGCTGGAACAAAGACTTACACTAAAACTCAAAGCTGAAATTACTAGTCCAAGCAAAGAATTTGGCGGTGATGGAACAGTAGGATTTTTCATGAACTGTGCATGCCATGTTGGGGAAAAGTCTGCTTGTTTTCGGGAGCTGGAAAATTCGGGAAAGTGAAGAAGGAGGTTGCAAGACAGTTATGGGGGGAAGCTGGCATCCCTGTTGGGACAGTAGCAGTGCATGGTCTGTGCTACATGCTAGCAAGAGCACAGCTCACACGGAAGGAGTAAAGGGTAATTCAATATTAACTACTTCTTTTGGATTTTTCTTAGATTTGTTACATGCAGAACAACTTTAATTCATGTAAAGTTTAGAGCTTCTGTGTTTCAGTTGAACACACAATAAGTGAATTGTCCCTAGCAGATAGCGAATTATAACCATGTTCTTCTGTCATAAAGTAACTCTAGATTTCATTATGAAAACAGAAAGATAAAATTACAAAAATCCTGATAGCCGTATTTATTTTTCTTGCAATAAAAATGGCTATTCCAATAGTATGAGGTAACAACAGTGCTGTTGCTTGCCATGCCAACTGTTGTGTTGCTGGCTGTTTGTGTTTCATTACTACCTAAGAGGCCCTGGTCCCAAGCCAGGATTCTGTTGTGCTGGATGCGATTCAAAAGATGGTCATTGTATTAAAGAGCTTACAGTGTTTGTGGTGCTTTGGGTTTATAATACAGCATCTTGGTAAAGAGAGCTGCTTCTGGAGTTCTGATTTATTTAGGGGATGTTTTCCCTGCGGGAGGTCCTCACCTTTAACAAAATAACCAAAGCCCAAACAGCAGTTTCCTTTTCTGAACACCCTGTAAACAAAACCAATAAATATCTGATCTTTGTGCTGCAGAGGACAGCACAAAATGGTAGATGGCATTATAAGGTTTGCTTTACCTTCTTTCACAGTCTTTCATAGAACACGAATCTGAGTACAGTTACTGTAAATGTTTTCCCTTTGTACATTGGCAGTAGGGTTTTTTTTTTTCAATACAATGTAATATCTAGCAATACGTGTACCTGAAAGTTTTGAGATTGAAAAGGGCCTACCTTGCACATGAGATACCTTCTTTCCATAAAGAATTGCAATTTTCCCCTGAAAAATAATACTGAAATAGAGTTTCTCTCGAAGTGCTATGCTTTGTGATGTATGATGGTGGATACATTGATAAAGCTCTGAAGAACATATCTTTCCTCGCAAACTTTCCCTTTTAGGAACACACTTCTAGGGAAACTTTGATTATTTATAGCTCCAGCCACATAACCTTTTAGCTGCCACCTTGCAGAGAAGAAAATGAAGTGACACAAGCAGAGCTGAACAAACTACTGAAAGCAAACAATATATTTATTTACTTTTTTTTTTTTCTTTTCTGTATGTCAGTTACCTCTGAACAGACCTGGACTTACTAAAAAAACGTCTTATTTTGGTTTGCTGAATGAATTGTGGTTCATTTTGGATCTCACTCTATCTCTTCTGCATCTAGACTAGGTAATTCCCCAAACCACTTTCAAGATGGCTACTAGCACATGATTGCATGTTATCGAGACTTGCAGTTAATATTCCTGTGGAAAAGAGGTGGCTTGTGTGAGCTTTTGTGGGAATCAGAGAAAATGGCTGATATATGCCCTTTAAACAAATTTCTTCTCATGTGTATACAGTGTTTAAGAAGCATAATCTGTGAAAAGAACCCATTATAAAGTAGGATTCTCTGTCAATTACTCTAAAGCTTTGTAGTATAAGGCTTTAGGAAACAATGTCTTTTCTGTAGGCTTCTAATTTGCAATAGCAGTTCAGTAGCTGGGTAATAATGACTATATTCTGTAAGGTCATTTAGCACATAATCCCTGGGGGGGGGGGGGGGGGG